>VOMN01013651.1:0-57866 GCA_014899125.1 Orchestia grillus
AAATCCAATGTTCGTGGTCGAATAATGCACAGCAGCGCAGGACTGACCACGAAAGGGTACCAGCAGATAGATTCCACGAATGACAAATTATTTCAGGAACTTCGACAATGAACGAGCACGGGCAGGATTTCCGCTGAATCACAGTAGGCATTTTTTACTCATGAATTTAAAAAAAAATCCGACAATACTGTGCACTGTTCAGAATGAAGAGCTTTTGTTTCGGAATAAAGTTAGGAGACCGTAGAACGATACATATCCTTCAGACTACAGAAATTTACATCAGTTTTAATTTGTGACGGCATGACTGCAGCCGAAAACATTTTATAGACTTCTAAGGCCGAAAAATTTTGCTAACTTGAACTTAATGTGACAAGTCCCGCTTCAGCGTTTTTTCTAGGCGTGATTGAAGTTGAAAAGCTCTGTAGTCACCCCTCAGACAGAGAGAGATTTCTCCCCTTCTGTCTTGACGTGTTAAGGAAGTTTGTCTAAAACCCTTTTAAAAATCAAGGACGTATCGCCGGTGAATTAAGGACGATCAAGAGCGAAGGACGCGCACAGCCATGACTCGTCTCTGAATCACCCCTGAATTTTATAAATATAGGGAAAACTGTTTTACCTTGGACCTCATGTACAGGGTGGCGTATAAGTAACGCACCCTTTTAAGAAATTAATAAAAAAAAAGTATGAAAGGTAAAGAGAGTTGAACAATTGCAAACGATAGAGGAATTCTTAAAGTTTATTTACATGTCGTATCATGTCTACCGATACCCAGTGTATATTGCGGCAATAAATCTTATTACGCAATATTAATTTTTTAAAAGGGTGCGTTACTTACGCGCCACCCTGTATTGTGCCCTACCTGTAAGTTCAGCCCTACCATGAATTGTCTTTAATTAAGTCCTCGAAAAAGAAAATTTCCGACCATTTAATCACAAAGACTTCAAATATTTTCAGAAAAAAATATATTCACATATCTATAATTTGTTCAATTAAATCCTTATCTTTTTCCGAATTCATACTAATTCCGTTTTCCTATTCTTTTCGAAATATGTGAATTCTCACTTATTACAATTTGTCGTGAACCCTATTGCGACCGGACGAGGAAGTAAAAGAGAAAAATAGATAAAAAAAGAGTGTGTTATTCCGTGGGACGCAACATGCGAAATTGCTCTCGAATAACAACAAAGGTATCGTCAGCGCTGCCTTCTGGAAGCTGCGCATCCCACATTCCTCGACCCAAGACGACGTGGCATACGGCTTCCCTCCGAAAACATCGATGTTTGGTCGAACTTTGGATGAAATATCCACCCTTCTCCCCCGAAATCATTTGTGCGTAATCAGGGGCTACGTAGATATCAATTTATTATTTTATTATTAGGGTCTATTTTTAAATCGCTATGATTTAGATAACAACATCAATATTCTAGGTAAAACCTAGACTTGTACGGTACGACAGTGATACTTTAGTCTTTGCGTGGAGTTTTATTATCTCATACGTCGATGATACAGGTTCGCTACAGTCCCATCATGAGAAGTACAAAAGGACACACCGGACAGCTGAGGGCATGATTCAAAGGGTTGTCCTCATCGAGCGAAAACCCGTGGGTTTCGCTCTTCACCTCTCCCTCTTCTATCCCTCTTTACTTCAACTCCGAGTCCGCAACAACAAGCAAGTTGTATGAACAAGGGAAGACTTCTACCTTCATCGGGCTGCAAGGTCAGTCAATGAAGGTGTAAAATATAAGAACATCGTCTCATCAACATTCAACGTCATCGAGAATTGTCATCTTGGTCTGATTAGGCGTGATATACGAGAAGACCGCTTCATCAACATTCGCCTGACATCATCTTAGCTTCTACACGTCCTTAATTCACCTGTGATACGTCAGTGATCTTTAATGGGTTATAACTACTCTACGTCATACGTCGGAATCGTGCCAGTGCTGAGTCTTTCCGGATCGGTTCCTATGGCCCGCTGGCATTTGCCAGCAACTTGAAGCCTAACGAACACTGCATCTGCTTTTCATCCAAACGTCTATATTTTATTAAGTGTTTCGGGTTCATCGACATCTGGGCAGCTACATAAGTTGAGTCCCATAATATGCATTCGGTTTTATGTATTTTCCTAGTTAGCCGCACCCGAGAACAGCGTGGGAACCAAATATGATAATTATATTTTGGTCCCATAACCTGTTTGGTTTTCGACAGCATTTCGTGTATCTTAGAAACGTAACTATTTATTAGAATAAGTGACTCCCAGGATCCATATTGCAAGGTAAATACTTAGAAACATATACTGGATTTTATATTTACCACCCAAGCTTTCGTACGCTTAACAGCGTGCGTTTTGAAGGGATGAATTAACGCAAATGCTCGACCTATGACATGCTACGCCGTAAATAGGCTACGATGACAAAATTAATGCAATATTGACGGGGAAAGTTTATCCAAATATCAGGATTGTGATGGGCGAAACAGCGATCGAATTTGGAGAAATAAAATCATTGGCTGTAATTTTGCACGGTAGATTTAACAAGAAAGTCATATATTTCAGAAAATTATAAGGACCGGTTGATTGAATTTGGATTGAATTTAGTAAAACAATGCTTCAAGGAAACGTCTCGGCTACGTAAGAGTTCTTGGCTAAAATTGTTGGTTATTCAAAATTTATTAGGTGTCCTGTTTCTTCGATGTGCTCAAACACAGGAGAAGATTATTATTAAGTTCAACTGAATACTAGTGTTAATATATTATCTCTTTAATTTGTTTCCTTGTTTCAGCTATTGATACATTATTACAATTTTGACAGCTTAGTTTACACACGACATCTTTTTTTTTTTCAATTTAATTTGGTTTTTGAGAGTGCCGAGACTTCTGCCTAAGGTGTTAGAGGGCTTGCAAGATAGTTAAATTTTGAAATGTCTCAAGATTTTAGCTACTCTCTCGCTGGCGTTCTTGATATAAGGAGCAGTCATGTATCTAACGGGAGCTGGGATTTGATCATTGGTTCTTCTGAAGGGCATCGTTGTGATTACAGAGGTAATGAATTGTTTCGGGTATCCGTTTTCTTGAAGGGTTTACATAATGCTCTATTTTTCATATGCTAGTTCGTTTGCGCTACACAGGTTATTTGCTCTATTTGTGAGACTTCAGATGACGGCTCTTTTGTGACGAACGGGGTGGATGCTGGCAAATTTTAAATAATTGTTGGTACGCTTTCGGTATACTCAAAATTCTAGGGATCCGTCTGGGTTTTTCGAAATCAACAAGTCTAAATAGGGCAATTTGCCCTTTTGTTCTTTTTTTGCAGTAAATTATATATTTTCGTTCATGGAATTAACATAATTCAGAAAAACTTCGCTCGTGTTCTACGGTAGTACTGTTATGACGTCATTTATGTAGCGCTTCCAAATCACAGGTTCGTTTGAAGGGTTTTCAAAAATTTAGTGTTCTATCGTTTACATAGTTAACTCCGCTAGAACTTCTAAGATTGGGGAACCCATGGGAGTTCTCTATTTTTATTAATATATCTTGTTGGTGAATACGGGGGCTGGTAACCAGTTGGTAGAGTCGTATTGGTTTGCAACCTTTAAATTTATCGCAGAAGCTTAGAGTTTATCTTTTTTGATTTACAGTGTACATTTAAGGCCCTCTCGCGTATATGTTGCTTCTGTCATTCTGTGTCTCATAACCCTGAGAATTTATTCAGAATTCTAGAGCTGAAGCAGACCTTAACAAGAAGCAGAAATTCTTCGTGTGTATGTAAGATAGTACAGAGTCTACGGTGCACGTGGGCATCAACTTGATTGTGAGTGGCGGCATTTAGGGCTGCACATCTTGACTTGAGTCGTGAGGTGTGTGAATGAGTTTTAATATACTGTGGTGTTTGTGGAGGCATTTCATTATTCTGTGGTGTTTGTGGTGGAGTTTTATTATTCGGTGGTGTTTGTGGTGGCATTTCATTATTCTGTGGTGTTTGTGTGGGAGTTTTATTATTCGGTGGTGTTTGTGGAGGCATTTCATTTTTCTTTGGTGTTTGTGAGGGAGTTTTATTATTCTGTGGTGTTTGTTGTCGAGTTTTATTATTCTGTGGTGTTTGTGGTGGAGCTTTATTTTTCTGTGGTGTTTGTGGTGGAGCTTTATTTTTCTGTGGAGTTTGTGGTGGAGCTTTATTTTTCTGTGGTGTTTGTGGTGGAGCTTTATCATTGTGTAGTGTTTGTGGTAGAGTTTTCTTATTCTGTGGTGTTTGTGGTATAGCTTTATTATTTTGTGGTGTTTGTGGTGGGGCTTGATTATTCTCTGGTGTTTGTGGTAAAGTTTTATCATTTTGTGGTGTTCGTGTTGGCGTTTTATTATTCTGTGGGGAAAGGAGATGCGGTGCTGATGGTGGAGTTTACGTAGAAGTTATTTAACTAATTGGTCGTTCGATTGGTTGTGTAATTGAGTTTTCATAGAATACTTGTACTCTCATCAACACTACAAGGCCAAAGCCCGGATGCTGTTCTGATGGGCGTTGTCCTTCCGGTCACCTAAGCTGCGCCGGAGGGAAAGGGTCGAGATTCTTCAGGCAAAGTTTGAAACGCTTAAGGGGAAATTAATATCGGACTTCAGCAAAATTAATATATATGATTCACACAAATAGAACAACGCATCTCTTGGAAATTCTGGACGCCAAACACTGCCAATTCCAATAACCTATGAATACGTTTTGTGTAGATATGAATATTTACGTAAGTTTTGCACAATTATTTTGAGGAATGAAAATTTCTTAAGAAGTTAGAATGGAAAAAATTAGTGACACTAACTCTTGTGAGCCTCTTTTGATGCTTCAAGTTTCTCAATTTCCAATGTCTTTGAAAAACTTTTTACAACTAACAAGGAACTATATACTATAGAAGAATGCTCCTCGTGTCTGTTCCGTTGTGAACAAATGACACCATTAAAGAAATAGGTCTGAAATTGAACAGAGTTATCAGAAGATCGACCTAGAATAACAAGGGTAATCATTCGAGCTATGCATCAGGGCTGAACATCGGTCGGCACTTCCAGGTGTTGAGATTGCGAGTGCGTACCTCGACCCTCAGTCTGGCACTGGCCTTCCTGTAGTGAGCGTGTGAGGGTCTCTAGACGGGGCACGGGCCCCCGCGGCACTCAGCCTTGCAGTCCTACTCGCGATGCGCTACCTGGACAAGCTTAAGCCAGAGAAAAGCACAATTAGCTACTATTTATGATGATACCATTTTTTAAATTCCGAGTAATTCGTTGAGAACTATTTGTACAAATTTGGAGTGACGAAGTATAGGTGTGTGTGTGTGGCAGTGTTGGTGACTTAAGAGGCAACCGTTGCACGATTTGTGAATAAAGTATGCGTTTTTTTCCACGTGCCAGTCCTTGAATTCATGAGACTCCAATAACGACGTATCAACACGAACATTTCCAGGAAGTGTGTAATCGTAGAATTGAAGAACCTCTAATTATTTACAAAATTGCGTGAAGATGCACATCTACATTTTACTTCTGTCTCAGAATGAACAGCTCCTCTCATGTCAATAGTTTTTGTGAGTCTGCTTCCATATTAGACAATTGCTCTGAACCATTAGAATGGATTTTACGTTCCTCAGCTAATTCATTTGAAGTCTAATTGGCTAATCTCTCACCTCGAGAGAAGTAAATATCAGAAAGCATCTTTTTAGGTAACAATGTTAATTAATCAATCACACAGCATTATCGATTACTGGTACGTGTGAATGACCTAGTAGATTGAGTATTTTCTTATTTCAACAGAATAGTTTGTTTGAAGTTAAACAATTTCATAGCAAAGTTACGCCGCGTTCAAATAAGATATTATGTGCTCTGAATCTATCCATTCTTAAGTAATTTACCTTGTATTAGTTCTAAAGGTAAGTGTTCCAAACTGAAGTGCATGTTGTGAATTATGTCCTCGAATTGAAGAGCGATCACGTACTTGATTAGAATATAGCTAATCTGTCGGTAATGGAATTATGTCTTATAAAAAGGGTACACAGTCACATATCACTGTATTAGATAAGATTAATGTGACTCTGTGGAACAACTCTTTACGTGAATTTTTATGACAGTGAATTTCCGGGTATTTGTTAGCTGAGCTAAAAATTAGCTGAACGCTGATGGGGACAGACGTCGTGAAAAAAAGAATACAAATGAAATATAATTCCATTCTTATTTTTGCTCCCGGACGTTGGGTCGGTATATCTGAAGGAGCTTGCATAGCTATTGCTTAGCGCATAATTGTTCAGGAGTTCAAAGTAGCTCGAGGAATGCATTTCGCCTCTCAAAGTTAGACTCGCGAAGGAAATACAGGGCGGCATAAAAGTAAGGTACTCTCACTGATTTCGGTACCACTGATACGTTAACAAATGTGTAAGATATAATTTCACGAAAGGCTACCTTACTTCCGGGCCACCCTGTATTTTGTCAAATCTCGCTGTACGACTCAACGCATACACAAGCTTTATTTTCTTGAAAAACTCTCGGTTTTGCGCTTCCACTTCTCCGAATTTTTTCCAGTTGTCACAAAAGAAACCCCAGAAAGTCAAACAATAGCAAGAACTTGAGCGTATTTCAAAACTCTGCGCAATGCTGTCAAAAGTCGGAAAGCTTTGGACGCACGAGGGCTCTGGGCCACTTTTTGAGCGCGTAGTCCCTTGGCCAACGGCACATTATATACTTGTGTCCTGCTCTAATTTCGACGCGCTGAGTAGAGAGAGGAATTCACAGGAAGGGCTAAAACATTTCCCTTTAAAAATGTGAAGTGAAGTGATTTTTCTGTGCTCTTTGCATTACGTTTTACTTTAAAATGTGAAGCAAAGGAAATTTCTCTGTTTGCTATGTATCACGTTTCACTTTATAATGTGAAGTAAAGCGATTTTTCGGTTCGCTATGCATTAAACTTTCACTTTAAAAAATGTGAAGTAAACGAATTTTTCTGTTCGCTATGCATTACGTTTCAATTAGAACGTGAAGTAAACGAATTTTTCTGTTCGCTATGCATGACGTTTCACTTAGAATGTGAAGTAAGCGAATTTTTCTGTTCGCTATGCATTACGTTTCACTTAGAATGTGAAGTAAACGAATTTTCCTGTTCGCTAGCATTGGGACTGCGCTCTTTTGTGATCTCACGGCTCGCGACGGACCAGATATCTCGCTCATCGTAATCTGCACATGACGGCCATAAAAACAACTCAGCTATTTCCACTTCCTCGGTGCTCAGTGCTCCGGACTCGTTATTCGAGTGCTTGGCCCGCTAACAATCTGCGGAAATTTGCTAGAAATTCTCGCAAATTCTGGGACGTCGATATTTGTGTTCTTAGGAGGACCTCAGAAGGACCATTACGCACATTCGAGGAGCGGGAAGATCTCATTTCCCTCGACTCTTGGTCGCAATTCATCGTGAAAACTGATATTATCTACAAGGGAGAATTTTCGGTTTTCTGCATTGGTTCATTATTATTCTGTTTTCAGCAGAACACTGCAACCAAGGGTGTCCCCCTCTACACAATCACGGAACGGAGTCCTTTGAGGAGCATCCGTGACCCTATCTGAAGAGGTACAGAAAATTGCTGTTTCGAATTGAAAACATTCATGCAATGATTTTCTCCCGTTGTAGAAGCGAATGTCGTCTAAAGCGAGCAGTATTTCCATCAATACAAACTTCATCACCAAAGCTCCAAATTATGGGCGAGGGTTCGGTGTCATTCATAAAAAATATTTCATAGAACCGAAAGATTGATATTGTGCTTTAAATTCAGCGAACATGAGACGAAGATGAAGTTATATTTTGTTCAATTTCGTTGTTTGCTTCAATTGGAATCAATTTTGGTCGGGTCGGTGGGTTGGATTTTTCTGAGCTCCTTTAAATGAAACATTTCTTTTATTTGCATTCCGAGATAAAATTTAACGACTATGTTGGTAAATTAAAATCTAATTAAAATGTTGACATACGGGTAATACTTTTCTAAGCACAATACTCTGAAATACTCTTGTATTATACATTTCCACAACCCTCCCCATCTAACATTATTGAAATACGAGTGTATTGGCTCTCATTCAAGAGAAGGCGCTTATAGCTGTATGATGTACAAACTTTAACTAGAAAAATACTGCAATTTGATTACGTATAATGTCGAAATTCAATTCAGTTTTCATTTTAACTATATTTTATTAATTCTTAAATTGAAGAGAGCATACTCTCATCACTTTCTTTTGTTTCAATGTATAATGTATCATTAGAACTTGTGTTCTGAATAAAACGAACTATGAGTATTACCACGATGTTATCTTACGTCACTATTTTCTTCAAGATATTAATTCACAGTATATTAAAATAATATTCCCGAAAGATATAATGTTTTTCTATTGGAAACTGCTTGACTTACAGGCGACCGAAAATGATCAATAAATTATGCTGATGAGCCCAGACCTCGGGCACCGCAAGGCCTGTTTCGGCTGTTCCTTCTCATCGTCAGCTTTACTGCACCGCGAGCTGCCTTTCATTCCGCATGCCCTTTCGCTGATAAATATTTTGTTCTCGTAAACTTATGTAAGTTAAAGACAATTCGAACTATCCACTTATCCAAAAAGTTAACCAGAAACCCATACCCATGTAACAAATATTCACAGTTTTTTTTAGTGTACATGTATGTGAATTTACATAGAATAGTACTTTGACTTACGAGTCAAATTCGTCTAGCAATCGAGCTCGGAACTCGTATTCGTTCTGTTTAAAATAAATTTCCCAGGTAGGAATTAATTGAAATGCGACTAACTTATTTCAGCTCCCTTGGTTCGATCTTTGAACTACCCTGATTCGATACACATTCAAGTTTAACGCACATGTTTTTATCGACTTTTCCATGATCTTATCGATGAACTATATTTACTTCCCCAGATGTCGAAATTTTTACACGTTTTTCTCATTTCTATTTATTTCAGATACAGAAAAGGTTTCTTCATTTGTCAATGAACTATGAGAAAGTATGACATTAGTCAAGTTCCATTCTATATGTAGAGCAACGCGCTTCCCATCAAAACTTTTAGTGGGTATTTCCTTCCAAGAAACCTTGAAAATATTTCATTGATTTATAAAATATCCTTTATCTTATTCATAGAATAATCTCCTCGCTCGTTGGCTCCAGAGCACTTTTCTGCAAAACCTCCGCCTGCTGCTGGGTCCGCAGCTGCCATAACTTCTGAACTGCCAGTTCTTTGGAGTGTTCCTAGACGTGATCGTTCACGTCTCTTTCATCCACTTGCTGGCCCATTGATTTCCTAGGGATACCATTTACTTCGCCACATCAGCTTTGGGTTCCAATCCCTCGAAGTTCCTTTCGAACGAAACTTCAGGGTGCAGCTTATTTCAAACAAAATACGAGGTCCTTACAACACCCTGCCAGCCTCATCGATAATTTTAAGGTAGGACGTAATGCTTTAGTAATCCTTCCAGGATTTTTGACGGGTGACGTTCAATCTCTCCGCCACCTCAAAGCAGCTACTGAACGGGTACGTTGAGAAGAGCTCTTTAAAATTAAAAATCTCTCGCTGGTTCTTGAGCTGCTGGATACAGGCGGTGAAGAGTAAGATGCAAAAAATATCTATAAACTTACATTCTTCAAGTTGTTCTTTTCGTGGTTTGGTGGGAGTTCCAAAACATCGAACACGACAAAAAGTGCTTGCAAGAGTAAAGCATGTTTTAAGGGATCATGAACAACAGCACCAACAGCCGTACTTACTCACTCTACAGCGAAACGATTGGCGATCAACGCTTTCGGGGTGGTCCGCCTCATCTCCTGCTGTTTTTCATCTATAATATTCGTAGGAGAGCTGAAAGCTCTAAGATTTCAGAATGATTTTGAACCAACAGCGGTGGGACCTTGCTTACTACTCTCTTTGCTGCAGTGTGTGCGGGTCGACTATACTTTCACAGATTTTGGTCTGGTACTTTTTTCTTTCTTTGTTATATGTACACCCCTTGACACATTCCAAACGAGCCTTGTATAGCCTCAGTTGAAAATTTGTAGGGTGAAATATCCTTCGGTTGCTATCACTTAGGCAAAGTTTTCATGAAATCCTCAGCTGTCTCTACATCCCATCTTTTTGGCTCACATGGCTCAGGACGAAGTGACGGCAAGTGATTCTTGCAGAGTTTTCACACTCGTCCATACCGTCTTTGAACAACTACTCGGATGCTTTACCTGTTGAAGTTCACGGGGCTTGCTGCAGTTTCAGGAAATGGGCTTTTGAGTTCTTGCAAATGACATTTTCTCACAGTCTCTGTTGGTACGTACTTCTCTGCCAACTTCACCTATAGCAACTCGTTCATCCTCTCGGGCATGGAGGTCCGTAGCTTGGAAACGATTTTAGTGCGATCGTAACGTGTTGCAGAGACGCATAGCAGAAGTACTACCCTCGTTCTGCTCAGCCATGCCCATAACGTACACACTCTGCTCATGCTTTTCAAGAGTTCATTATTTAACTCTATGGAAATCCCTCACTTCTTTTCTTCACCAATATCTTTCTTTTAATTTTGTATTTTACACAGTTTAAAACAAAGAACATCTATAAAATGTCTTCTCAAAAAGAACAAAATTCGAACAAAAATTTGATAAAAAATCAGGTTGTCATCAATTGAGAGACACATTTTGTAAGTTAATAGCTGTACCTGTATATAGAAGTAATCTGAATAAATAAAATCCTTCCCTTATTGTTTATCTTTTCATGTAGGTAATTTATTGAGAGTATATTTGTTCAAAAGCTTAATAGAACTGTCTACATTGAAATGATATTAAAGGTACTTTACTAAGTGAATACAAACTGAGATATTTTGGAGTCGAGTATTTCAGAATATGAATGCGTTCATTGTTAATAACTGAAACTGACTTCGGCGTTGTTAAAATCGGAACTGCTGTTACTTGGTTTATGAAGTTTTGTCCGGGAGATTATGGTCTTACAAATGAACCGATGAGGAGACCTCAATCAATTATCAGAAGTATTGAATTTAACTCTGTAGTTATCCAGAGTTCAAGAATGATAGTTGAAACACTTTCACGAGCATAAACAAATCCGGAGAACT
Organism: Orchestia grillus; assembly: GCA_014899125.1. Classification (NCBI taxonomy): domain Eukaryota; kingdom Metazoa; phylum Arthropoda; class Malacostraca; order Amphipoda; family Talitridae; genus Orchestia; species Orchestia grillus. Next base: position 11,108 of record VOMN01013651.1, read on the forward strand.
CTTTTTCGGCTCATGCAAGCGAGTGACAAAGTGACGAAAATTCAGATGTTTGGTTCGCCAGAGCTGTAGGGGACCTGGTTCAAATTGTACTCTTCGTTGTTTTCCGGAGAAGATGTGAAGTTTTTTTTCCATCAAATCACTACATGCATTAAGAAACAGATACCCTTTGTTACCACAAAAAGATTGGGGCAGGGATTGGGTGCTAACAGATACTTTTTGGTAACAGAAAGAGATTGGGCAAGGGATTGTGTACTAACAGATACTCTTTGATAATAGAAAGAGATTGGGCCAGGGACTGGGTACAGGGAAATCTCTAAAATATTACTCAGAATCGTCCTCTGTTCTCTAGAAAGTTATGTTTACGGATGTGGGCTTTTCCGAAGGGATCATTTATTATTTGTTTCTGTGTCGAAAGAAAAAGACATAAAAAACATTGCACTGTGAAGATCTTGAGCGTCAGTATAAAGATTAGACAAAGAAAATTTCTACAATAATAAATTGGGATGCTCCATGTACTGTACAACAGCGTACCGCCCCGCTCTGCTCAACCATCTCGCTAAGAGCTGAATTAGGTAATTTGATTGTTTATTCATCTGATATTCCTCACTCTGATTATCAGTTATTTCATTGTATTTAGTTTTCTATACCCAGTAAAACAATGTCCAATTAATAGGAGCCAACCCGGCTGTCATCCGCTCTGTTTTTTTCGGGTCGGAAGAGTCAACCCGGCTGTCATCCGCTCTCGACTAGTAGCTCAGCGTGGTGTAAACACAGCACGTAAATGAAAGGCATTGTGGGTTAATCACTTTAACTTAGTACTTCAAGATGAGCGAATGAAGTTTGAAGTGGTCCAACAAGTTGTGCAGTCGTGGCTTTGTGAATTACCGACGCATTTCTCGTACACGGAGTACGAACGATGATTGAAGTAGACCAGAAGTGCATTACCTTGCAGGGAAATTAGTGGAGACATTATATTTACAGTTCTTCCAGCACTGAAATAAAGATATATTCGTGAAGAAAGTGCCATTGCTTCCTAATTTTTCCTCGCATGTACTGACATGTATACTGTAAGGATGTGTATCCTGTACTTCTCTTGGATGTCCAAGTTGATATACGCAGAATATGTATTCTGATCTCTTATTATAATTTAATGCAGTTGACCTTGCATGTATCATTAATCAACATGGACAAAGTAATCGAAATTTTCACGGCAGAAACGATAGCGAGAGCCCTAAATCGCTGCCGTCAGTCTCAGGACGATCGAAAATGCGACGTGCGACCAATCAGCCGAGGAGCAGTTCTAATTTACGAAGAATCAGTAACGAAGCCATTCTTTTGAATATCACCAGGCACATTATTTTAATGTACATAAACTTCAAGATGTTAGTATATAGGTTCTCGCCAATCATTCGTCACATGGAAGACGAAGTGCTCGTACTGCGTGCAAAGGAATATACTTCTGCTGAGCTCCATTGGATGGGCTCATTTTCGCAGGAATCGTTATTACGAGTACGTATTTCCCATTCTTTTGAAGTGTCAGTTGCGGAGGATTATGCTCTCACTGATAAACCGTTCGGTAATATTACGGGGCGTCTGTGGGGCACCAATAAACTTCAATAGTTTCAGAGTGAATTGCGAGGCAGGATTTTATTGTAAAGCTTATCGTTTCTGGATGGTAGCATCCAAATTGTGAAGCGAATTTTAATTTTATTTCATTGTAGCCGTGAATAGTTGGTTGATTTTGCATTCAGACGGTAATGAAAAATAAAAATTAGAATATTGAGTGACTGAGAATAATTTTTATACCTGCTATTAAATAAGTCTTTCTAGCATTACTTTCAGAATTTTTTGTTACTTGATCGTCTCACAGTACATTGAAAAAATGTGTATTATGTGTGCCTGCATTTAATTATTGAACGGCACCTGTTCATTGTGCTCCATGCACAAACCCATAACAACGGGGAGGTATTGTTACACAGATGAAGAACTTTGGTTAGTTGGTACGTACGAGAGTTCTTTTTTGAAAACATTAAGATTAACTCTTCATTTCGTTGGAATGGCCACTGGTAATATCAACCATACGTGAAATTTTTCCTCCACAGAACAGAATTCAAGATTGAGGTGAAACAGAGCAGGCTTTAACATTGGAGTGACACAGAGCAGGCTTTAAGATTGGGTTGAAAACGTTAGATTTTCGCAGTGTTCAGTTACCCTCTTGTTAATGTGTAATAATATTTTTGGACTTGAGAACCAAGAAAAGATCTAAATAGAAAAACAAGACACACTGTTCAAGCATTATGGTACGAGATGGTTTTGCAGGAATTCTCAGAAATTCACTTACACTCCCGTTCCAGGAATGTAATTTTTCTCGTTACGAAGGACTTACACTTTATCGTGAATAGTTAATTCTCCAAATTTAGGGTACCTGTAACTTTTTTTGACCTTTCTTCAATGATGAGAACGCTCAAATTCGAATATGTGCACTGAAAAATCCTAAGATGTAAGACCTCATTTTATTGTTATACTTTTCACGTATATTCGAACCTATACTCGCGCACTGGACAGGCTGCTGGCTTCGGTGCCATTTTCAGACTACGCAACCATTGTAGGCCAACATTTAATTGCATACTGGTAGCCTGCGCGTAAAGTGGAAGAATATTAGCAATGAATCTGTACATGAAATGTTTCACGTCGAATGACATCCACGAGTGCAAATACGAGTATGCGTAGAATACAGACTTATTTTACAGCTGCCCTAGAGCTAAGATGGGGTCACGTAAGTGCTACGAGGAATAGTTGGCTATTTTAAAGCTCGTGCAGTGAGTCCGTACCTACACATAGCTGAACCTTCAAGGGCAAAGACCAAGGGTTGTACAGGGTGCCATATTGCGGCCTGCACCACTTCGAGCTCTCGTTACCACAGGCGTGTCCATTACAGATCGCTTGACGGCTTCTTCACGATGAGTAAGCACGCACAAGTGATGAGTGAATATTCGTACTTGCTTCCTGAAAACTAGTATTTTGTTTTTTTCCCTTGCCACTATCGTGCAATATTTTTTCTGGGGTGTATTGGGCCATTTTAACGGTATTTTTCAGTTAGATAATGTAAGCTAACCCAACACAGGCATGCACCAAGTCTAAAGTAAACGAATGCACTCTATGGAAATGGCTGCACATAGTTTGCTCTTTGTTTCAGGAAAACGTTTGCAAATGAGGCGAACGCATGGTAGCATAACATAATTAGTTATTGTCCTGCAAACGAGTTTCGAACAGGGCTTAAAGTCAAGTGAACAGTTTTCAAACTTTACTCTATCAATCAATTACGTCGTGAAACCGCACATTTTTTAACTTAGTAATTGATTGATAAAGTAAAGTTTGAAACTCGTTTGCAGAACAACTACTAACTATGGTACTACCGAAGTGGTTGACCTATAGTGTCGTTTTCGGAATACGAAGCGCGTGATACACACTCTTCTTGATGAAACATCCTTATAGTAAATAGTCCTACCCTAACGGTTTATATTCCTAGAATTTTCCACTGGTCAGCGATATTTTTATTGCAATGGAAAGGCGTTGAATCATACATATGTGGTGCTGTTAAGAACCCTAATTGCTTATTCCTTGCGCTTATGTATCATACTAACTGCGTAATATGCATGGGTGAACTTCTCTGGGTGCGAAACTGGTCTCCATCGATTGACTGACGTTGAACATAGCCGCAGCATTACGAGTAGAACTTTTCCAAATACATGTTACATCTCCACTAACCGAAGTGATTGCACTATTTTTAGAACCAGCTTACCGTTATTATAACGAAATATTTCATACTTCGTAGTAAAATTACGACTTCGGATAGATTTTCGAGCGTGCTTCCTTTTCAAGCCATTGACTACTTTAGTTTACAATGGGTGGAAATGTGAAAGAAAAAATTCAAGAATCAAAACAGCGTTGCATGAACTTACGAATTTTGTTTGATATTTTCAGGACCAGGAAAAAACACAGAACGGAGTTTCTTTTTGATAATGATTATATTGTTGAAAAGTAAGTAAAGTTGACTAAATTTGAATGCTTCCTCAAAATATCCTTTCTTGTGATGGTGGCGTCAATTAATTGTGGGATTCTACCGACTACGTTCAATTTTATAATGCAGCTTCAAAGGATCGAATCATATTAAAAAGTCTTGAAAATTTGAGGACATCCCCGAACGAGCACCTTCTCACAAAATAGCAAAATATTTAATACTTCAACATAACATAAACAAATAATGTACAAGAATGAGGTTTTCGTATCGTAAGCTTTTTTATTTTAAGCTCCGTACTTTGTCAATTATGTGACTTGTATTACAACTTGTGGGAGTGGCATCCACTGACTGGAAAATTTCTATTTTAATTTTCATCCAACGATAATTGAAAGTTATACAGAGTTTTAGATGGATTGCTAGTTTTGCAATGAAGCTCGCGTATATAAGGGATCAGTTGGACTTGAGAGTTAACTTTTGTTACGACCAAAGCCTTGGTCGAATTCCAGCCGATGGCAGTGAAATTACGTGACTTGAAGACTTTGCCCTCATCTCCTGTGTGAAATAAAAACGGGGAATCTCATAGAATAAAATGCATGTATATGTGAAATTTAGCTTTATAGTCAGTAAATCTTCAACTGATGCGTAGAATTACCACCAGCTTGTCCTGAAGGACTGCTTTGAAGCATGTCACCCTGTCGAGAGGGGCTTCAGCATTCTGAATGGCACACATAAGCAATTGAGGAAAATTTACTATCAGCACAACCCTCGACTTCAATATGGGGTAAAAAAAATCGCACTTGTGAGTTCTGTCATATGAGCGAATAGTTTTTCGACGAACAAATAAGGCATTCTATGAAGAAGTTTTAAACGTGTGAGAGAATATTGCTGAAAGAGGCGCGAGTTGTGGCAAAAGAACTAGATTTAACATCCTCCAAGGAAATAGTCATCGTCCTTCTCACTCCGTACTCTCCAGATTTGGCATCTGCGTAATTTTTCATCTCAGGCTGAACGGCAATCTAAGCGAACGTCATTGTCAAAATGTAGACAAGATTGCTCAGAATTCGTGCCAGATGTAGCAGAAAAAGAAGTCCAAGACGTATTTCTTTATTGAGTGAAACAGTGGGAGCAGTGTATTATGTAATATCCAAGGGTTGTGTTTCGGAGGGGGTCAGTTATGTAATATTCGGTAATTCTAGCAGCAAAGATTGTACGACAGATTTCTTTTTTTTAATTTTAAGAAACATCGTCAATAGTACAATCAAACCTAGAGCCTATGAGGGTGTTGCCAATGTTTGTGCTAAGATCTGATGAATTTTAAAATGTTGAGGGCCGTACTGAGGATTGAAATTATCGATTTTCACCGAGCAATCCACGAATATTTTTGAAAGGACCATAGTTCGACAATTAAGTTGAAATATAAGGCGCAGATTTCGGCCATACCTGTAATTGACTCATATTTTACAAATGAGCCAAGCTGCTTTGGTAACAATTCAAATGAAGGTGCGTAGAAATGATTGCGGCAATGCTAACTTTTTGCAGAAGAATGCACTCGGATTTTGGTTGAAAGCAAACTTGATAGTAAATTAAAGTTAACATATCTAAATGCAAAGATCGGTAATTTGTATGGACGGGATTCTAGAGAAGAAAATCTGGTGATGCTTTTTATACATTAGGTTATCACAAAAAATTGCCGATTCGAGGAACAGTTTAATTGTAAAATAAACCGCAAAAAATTAATAATTTGTCAAATATGAACCTTGAGGATCTATGCATCTCTGAATTTGATCAACGGGTTCATTTATTCCCCTTTAAAATAAACTTGTTGACCGTGATGTAGCAATATTTTTGAAGGCTGATTCCATGATTCCACTTATGGTTTGGATCTGAAAGTTTTAATATTTAAAAATGGACTGAAAGCCTTATATAATGTTAGTGAGTGAAAGATTAGGAGAATAGAGAGGATGTGGTAAAGTCTAGCATCCCAAGTCTGTCAGTTTTCATAATGTATTTCTCACAGTATGTGGCCGCGTATTATCGTGGAGGAATTGAGCCGCGCCGATTTACCAATGGCGTCATCTGCAAGTGGTGTGAGACTGTCGCTGTAGTGCAGGACGCCAAGAGTCTGAAACATTTCTGTGACACTTTGATGTGTATTTTGCGGAACAACTACTTTTAGCTGTTCATTGTCAGGACTGCATGACCGTTTTATAACCTCTTCATCCCGAATGGTCTCATCATCTTTACGAAATTTCTGACCCCATTTGCGTACTGACCGATCACTTGAGAAACCCAAACCCCATGTTCTGCTACACTGCCAGAAGTTTTTGGGGAAGCGTGCCCAAGCCTAAACTCATAAAAGGAAACTTTGCGAAGTTTATTTTCGGTACTTTTTGTTATTGTTCCTAAGAGGAAACAATTATACTCGCAATCAATCATCATTTCGTTCGCAAGCAGACCTACGTCAGATATGCTAGACCTTCTGATGGTATTTACGAACAAGGCTGACTGAATTTCTTGTGCTGTGATGAAAATGATTTAGGGATTGCGCTCTGTCTCAAATTGTCCGGGAAATGCCGGCATTCTGAATCGGGTTCAAAACCCGCTTGAATGAGCTTTGAATGAGCTTTGAAAAACAAGACACTTGAGTGCTTAATTTCATTCTCGTTGAAGGTCAGAGCTTGGAACAAATGTGTGCTAGTACAGAATGTTAATTATTAGTTTTTGTTTATAAGGCTATCACCATTAAATGAGACACGTACCGAAAATAAGCTAGTATTAAACGGAAAAACATCTGGTAGTCACTTGTGCAAAGACGCACTTTTTAAATGAAACGAATAAATTGTTTTTGAAGCATAAAATTCTTTTATTAATTTGATACAGGTTCCACGTTGCCGAATGGTTTTACCTCAGTGTACCGATTTGTTTGCGATCTCAATTTAAAAATTTCAATCCTTGGATAACATAAATAGTTCTGAAGATTCGATTACCTTATCATTGGGATGATTTTTTTGCTTGTGAGAGTCCCAAACGTTGACATTATATTTAAAGTCCTTCTCGGTGACCTGAAGCGTGGCCATAATCTTCAACATCGGAAGACTAAGAGGATTAGGAAGGATTTCATAATTCAGGTCTGGCAGCTTCTAGACTCATAGAGTGACCGAGACAAATGCTCGAGTAAGGCCTGCTCCCGAACACTGGCCCGCACTCCTTCTCTTGTCGAAGAATATCCATTCCTTGTTTCATGCCGCTACATCAAGCATCCGATCCTCGTCGCTCATTTTTAATGGTGAAATGCTGCTTTTCAGTCGGCAAGAGAAAGCGCAACTCCAAATTACAAGTTTTTGGATTTCATGATGTTCTTATCGAACAAATTTACTCAGGTTCTTTACGTTTAGAATTGCTTTCAAGTGCTGAGAATTAGATTTGAAAAATATTCCTGGATGTTGGATATATACTTTAAAGAAAAATTCTAAGGTTCTGTTCAACCAACGCATGAAATTGATATTGTTTAATAGGCGATTTTAAGCCTTAATTTATTTCCAAGAGAATTTGGGACCAATCGCTGCAGAACCCTGATTTTCTCAATGCCAAATATCGCCTCAGAATTCCGAAATACTTCAATAGCAAAGGTAACTCAATTTTACTCGCGCACTACGATTTCTCGATTCTGTTTCATTGCTATCATGTTTATCAGACTTCGAAGAACCAACAAAATGAAATACTTCTCAAGAGAATTTTTTTTATAACAAGCTGAAGTTTTTAGTATGCTGCGACTACTTCGTTTGGTTATGGTATCAAGAACGAGCTCAAAAAAGCTGTGCGAAAATTTCTTTTTCTGGACGTTGTGAGAGGAAAATTTCAAGCGTTTCCACCACCAATGGGTAAGAATCTTTCAAATATGGCAGCGATAATTGAGCTGTTGATCGAAGAAAAACTACTCACCAACCTTGTGTTGATTTTAATGAAGTAAATGAATATTTCGAAGTTCAGAAGAACCTTTTCACTTCGATTCATTTCCTCGGAAATTGATCGTTTCAAGAGTGGTAACCTTGAGCTACAATTCTGCGATGCCTGCAATAAGAGGCGGCTTGCGGTGGCAATCGATACCACCCGTACTCCAGCAAGGGAACGTAGGAAACGACAATTAGAATCTGCTGGCTGTATCAATATGCACCTCGGTCCCCTTAAGTCGGCCGAAATTGGCTCCGAGTATCGTCTTTCCAGACACGAAAAAGATGGAGACTCGGCTCACCCTCAGACAGTCCGAGAAGAAGAATCAAGTCTAGGAACGGAGCTGCTCGCGACTCTCTGTCAACTCTTTGTCTCCCCAAATTTCTGTCTGCTGTCGATGCTTGTGAGTTCAGTAAAGTGAAGAAATAACTCCCACGAATCACATGTCAACAAAATTTCCTCAGATTATTTTCCTTTTGAAAAAGTAAGTGGATAAGTATCCTTATTTCTTAACGAAAAGAGTGGGGTACTCTAAATTGAGTTATAAAATTTTAATATTTTATGAAGAAAATATATAAACGTCCATTTTTGTATCTCAAGTGATCTAAATCCAAGAAACTGCATAAAATTATGCTGGAAATGTCATATTACTTTTGCAGTGCAATCTTAATCTATGCCACAAACGCAACTAATTGCTAGTTATTGAGAATCTTTAACTCACATCAAAATAATAATCTTACGATTCATTTTGAATATATATGGGTTGTTACGTACTTTTCCCGACAGCGTTTGCTTGTAAACATTTTTCTTCATAGTTTAACATAAGAAAGTAATTGTTGTCCTAGAATACTTTAATTTTTACTCATTAATAACAGGTCAATATAAAAATTAAATTTCTTATCTGTTGCCTGTGAATTTTGTACACAATGAAACTGATCAACCCCATAGAAAGACAATATTATTTTATATTCATGGTTAGGACTCATCTTCAGTGCGCTCCATGGCGCTTTCGTGCCGTGTTAGTTCACGCTGTGAAGTCAAGGTTCGACTCTTTAAAAAAAATTAATTTCTACACAGTAGGAATTAACTAATTAATTTGTAGTAGGAATTTCACTTCGTTTACCGATACTTCACACATAACAACATGTGAGGTGTCATTCAGAGCTTGAGCTCGAAGATCGAAAAGATTCAAAAGTTAGGGTGAAAATATCCACTGATAACAACAATCCATAGAAAAGAACTTCACTACGCTGAAAATCAATAGGTATTCTTTTAAAGGAAAGAATAAAAAATAAAGAAAAAGAAGAACGCTTTTGAGACAATGAGACTCATGAAGTAAATGGAAAAATTACAGTGAGCATTGGTTCACAAATACAAAACAGTGTCTGGATCTGGCTCGTTCGTACGCATGAGTGCCAATCTGAAAATATGAAGGGCTCTTACATTCCCGCATTATCGATACAGGAATAAGACTCGAATATTAAAAGTAATGGAATTCCATAAATGCACCATTTAACACTATTCATATTATATAGGAGTCGGCATAGGAAGTGGTGACGATCGAAAATATCTGCTACACATTTCTTAAAATTCAGAAATCAGCAATTTCATAGTCTAACGAACTAGGTCAAGTGCTCCTTTTTTTGCTTCTTCGAAAAAAGTAAAAGATGTGTGGAGCATGACTGCGGGATCTCTTTGCAAGGGAACGTTAATCAAGCTAGTTAAATGAGGACATGTTCATCTGATTCGTCCATTTAACTGCTTGTCGAGCTCAATTTTTCAAAATATTTGCAGTATAAGACTGTATCAATTAGCGTGCTCTGTTTCGTTTTCTAATGTGTCACGCTTTATAGCACGTGTGAGGATAGGCTGAGAAATCGACGTTCGACAGCTGAGGAAAGACGCACAATATTCAAGCCTTGGAGTTGGTGCTCCTGTATTGGAAATAGGCAGGGAAGTGGGAGGGGGCACAAGAATATTAAAGTCGTGTGTAAAGAATCTGATCACCAAGGTTAGGAAAGACAAAGGGGAGAGAAAAACATAGGCCCGAGGGTTTTGGTGAAATTACGTAGATAGGTAAAGAACCGTCAGGGAGCGATCAGTCATGCAATATTTGAAGATGCTGGGCTTGGTCTTGTATCAAGAAACACCAGGTGCAGGGTTGTTAACGAGGTGGCGAGGACTGTGAAGACCATTTCCCAACTCATTATTAACATATCCCACAAGGAGAAATGCATTGTTTGGGCTAATAAACACATGAGAATAAACTTTCACAATGCTCATTTTACTGATGGGACCCGAGCTATTTTAGATAGACCCGATGGATGGGCCAACGCGCGGGGATTTCATTGAGGTTCTCGTCCCAGTCGCTTTCGACGTCAACAAGGTGGTGGTAGAGTGATGTTTTAGGCAGGGATCATTTGTAACGAATTGTAGGACCATTTCGAGTGCCCGAAAGTGTTAGGATCACCAGCAAAACCTACACCCAGTTCCACATGAGCGCTTGTCACTATGGTTAGATAACCTGCCACCTGCACGCGGACGTCATCTGATATTTATGCACGATAATGAAATTACGTAGATAGGTAAAGACACACACATTCACATCACATTCAGCTCAGGCTACCATTCCATTCCTAAATACTCTGTCCATCGAAGGAGAACATCTCATGACTTGGCTTCATGCTTCTCCTGACCTATCTATATCCCATCAAAAATCATCGGTCCATCTTAAAACTAAAGGCTTATAAGGAAAGTGTGCAGTGTACATTGAAGGAGCCCGGTGGGAGAAGATCAAAAGAGTCGTGGGTCCATAACAGAGGCTCAGTTTAGTCGATTAACAGATTCCGTGGAGAAAAGACTATTTGATGTGATATCCAGCGTTTTGAAATTGCGTTGATAAATAATGTTGTCACTGCTGTGGTAATACAATTGGCTATCATAAATGTTGCTGGTATTGTTTTCGTTTACATTTCCTCAAATATATTACATGTTCCTAACAGGAATTTATAATGTTTTATTGACTTACAGATGACATTTTTGACACTCAATATTGCATGATACATTAGAAAATGAAAAATAACGCATAGCGACGGTAACTTTGCATGTACTGAATCAGCCCTCTCGAAAATGTTTCAGAATATTACTGATAACAGGAACCTTCTTTCCATTGAAGCTCCCTTCAATGCTGCCCTCCGTGCATTCTGTACATCACACTAATAATATTTTGAAAAATCAAACTATGAGTGAAGCATGACTCATTGTTTTCATACATTGTGACAGCTGTTATAAGTCTAGCCAAGTGTTTTATGTATTTTGTGTCAGTGTATCATTCTGTTAGATATGAGAAGTTGTGTGGGAGTTGTGATGGCATCATTTTTATTAATAAATTGAAATTAATACTTAACCCTTTATGGCACAGTGTTACATCCAGATGACAATCCGTAAAGACCTATAGGTTTCAAATAAATTTTAAGTGATTGTTCAACAGTCATTCTACAGTAGATGGAAATAAAGATGTTATTCGGTAAAAATGAACATTTGCGTTCTTTTTGAACCTTCCTAAGACAATTATTACGACCGTTTTTCATGCAAAACTATATTTTTTTAGTTGATTCGAAAATACATGCCCGATTGGGGTAATAAGAAAATAAGCAAAATTATGTTAGGTATCCTCATAAACACCCTTCAAATGAGTTATGTCGAAGAAATATTTGCGGGGCTAAAGTGAATGATCTAACTTGAAACGAATAAATCTCTTATTCTACGAATTTTGTAGGCATTTTCATTTGGAAAAAATATTCGATTTAAAGAATACTTCTTATCATTTGAAACACCCTCCCTATCAACTGTAGACGTACAAACGGAAACCCGAATAGATGCAAAGTCTATTAAAAGTTAGCGCAGTTGCACGGGAGGCTTTTGGCAGTTCTTCACAGCGATGGTAGTTCTCTGACGTATTCTGGCAGTTTTGCGCAGATTATTTCTATGGGCGAGAAATTGAATAAGGGTTGCTCCCACATTCCGATGGTAATGTTCTAGAGGGGACATGACGACCGAGCCACTGCCCTGTCCTTTTGCTTCTAGCCAGTGAGTTAACTGAATTAACTGAGCCGATTTTTAATCGAGAAAAGCTTGAATGTTGCGTAGATAAAAATTGCGCTGACGTTGCAATAAAGATTGAATCATTAAATTGATGCATAAGCAAAGTTTGAAAGTAAGGCTCCCTTTCGATCTGGTTGAGGGGAATGAATTCACAAAATTCTACAATTTAAGTACCCTTCTGAGTTTTCTGATCATCTTCAAACCCTGGAAAAAGGAGATACTACCAATAAAGTGTTTTCGGTTACGTTGTAACACAAATACTGTGGGAATATTATACTGGATTTGAATGTAATTCACACAGAAATTCCCCTCTATTGCTCAATACAGGCCCAGGTTCGAATGTCATACGTTTTTGTGACAGCACGTGCATGGAATTCACTACATACTGAGATTAACCTCATTTGAACATTTTCGGTCCATTCTTACAGCTAGATTTTTTAAACATCAGTTGGTTTGTGCAATAAATTTGCCAGTAAATATTCCTAACGATTTGAACGGAGTAAATGGAAACCCATGAAGTTCATTTTCGCATCTCATATGACCATATTAATGCTGTCATATGTATTTCACTCATTCGACCAAATTGACAACAACTCAAAAGCACCAAAAAGGAGGGCAACAATTTTCCCCCAGATGGAGCCCTCGAATATTGAGAAGTCCGATATTCGTAACGTCACTGGGTTGATTTTGCTAATGATATTGTTGAATCATGGTGCTGGTTTGGGTTCTTCAAAAATTCTTTCACATTTAAAATTATTATTTGTGCAATACATATGCGTGATCGAGTCGGATCCTACAGCATTTGGCAGCTCAGAAAGCGCACTTTGGGGTAAAGTGTAGAGACTCGAGGTTGCTCGGTGAGAACATGTAAATCTCGTCGAACAGCACTTGTATCGGATTATCTGTGAATATAGTGGGGTAAATTAAGCTTACTCCGTGATACTAAGTAACTTGTTATAGTTTGTATTTCCTATGTCAGGGCAATGTTTCTCCTCGTGGACTCAGCACTTCTGCAAATACGTTGCTGTACAATTATTCATTTGTGTGTTTCCAGGGCCAGCACTTTAAAACACATGATATAAGTCTACATATTTTTAAGAAAAATCTTTGAGTGACGGAATAAGCTTAATTTTCTTCATGTCACAGAGTAAGCTTAACTTACCCTACCTCCATTTATCCTGTCCCCACTTGCAGTTGTTGAAACTACTGCTGACAGTGATATCAGTATTTAAAACTAAAGTGAAACGGATGACTTACAAATGTTTTGTACTAGAAAAACAAACTTCAAGTTATTATCATCACTTCCAGCAGTTTGAAAGTCAATCCCTATAAATGGAGCTCTGCTTTTACGTTTTAATTTTGTCCCCGGCGCGAAGCCTCTTGTGCCGAGTCCATTTATTTGACTGGGTGAAGGCCCTCGACACTTCAGCCTCGAGAGTCCAGGCCCTCTTTTGTTAATTTCTAAAATATAAAATAAAAATTAATTTTACTTACTGCTTTACATATTTTATGCATTATAGGGTGCCGTTTCCAGTTCACAATTAACTTGCAACATTTCAAAAATTTATCATAAATATTGTGCTATTCTTGCAATATAGTGGCATGGTACATAAGTAAAATCAAATAATCCTTCTGAAAACGGAAAGCGACAAAAATGCCTGCCTGTAGGACTGTTCTAGATCTACTTGGGGACCGTGTTGGGGAATACGCTTGTGCGCAAGATGCTTTATAATTTCTGTCTGTTTCCTTAAGCTTGTGGAACCAACGACCCCAGTTAGCCACAAGATCCAAGGGAATATGGTTCGAGCTTTCGCGCTATGTAAATCGTACCTCGACAAGTATAAGCTAAGGAACTAATTTTTCTTTAGTGCAGAAAATTACAGAACCGATTACAATAACAGAAAAACGATAGCGATTACTTTCTAATTTTAAAGAAAACGTCCCACTGTGTATTTTTTTGTGTGAAAAGTAATCGGAATAAACTCATGTAAATTACGAAGTAACTTATGCACAATGAGCAATTAATTAAAGCAAAGTCCCAGTTTCATCAACAATCAGGGCTTTGGGAATGTTATTAGTATATATGTATTAACTGAATCGTCGATGAGATTAGTATTTAATTTTCGGATTTTTAATTTTCCTCATGCTCGTTTCTGTAATACGTCGATAGAACTAAAGAGCAAGTCGCATACTCATATGTAATACTCGTATTGTGTCCTACTAACAGTGTACATGTAACGAACATCTGCACGACAATAGGATCATGCGCACACGAAGGTTGGGAGAGTGTGGCGCGCGTGGCAGAGATACTGCAACATGCGATGCCCTAAGTTGTGTCCATCAAAACATTTCATGAGCCAGTTTTGTTTCGCATTACTTGCGAACAAACTACGGGAATTTTTATGTTTTATTCGAAGTGGACCGTCAAAAAGCGTAACTGTCCAGTCTTTTACCTATTTAGAAGCTTACGACCATGTGCAGCAAAATTTAATGATGTTTTATTTGTGAAATCGGCTGTAACCTGCAACAGTGTATACAGGGACAGGCAAAATGATCTGACACATTTGTAGGTTTAACAAAATACAAATTAAGTAAAGAAACAAAGAAGTATTTTTATTTTTTTGAAGTACATATAATGCTATTTTGTTTCATTATATTTTGAAAATTAAATCAGTCAAATAGGATCCAATATTGTCCACACACTGTCGAAGACGTTCACGAAAGTTGTCGAAAGATTTGATCTCATTTGATCTCATTGCGTGGTGACATCGGTTGGCCCGCTCATTCACCTGATTCAAATCCGTGCTTTTTTTTTCTCTGGGGATGCCCCAAGTCAAAGGTATACATTAATCGCCGTCGATCTATTGAACAACTTAAAGATGTAATTAATCAAGACATTACTGCCATTCCTCATGAAATGACCCGACGAGTTATGGACAACTTTCGTGAACGCCTTCGGCAGAGTGTGGACAATAATGGATCCCATTTGATTGATTTAATTTTTAAAACATAATAAAACAAAATGACATTATATTTACTTTTCAAAAAATAAGAACCCTTTTTGTTTTTTACTTCATTTGTATTTATTAAACCTACAAATGTGTCGGATCATTTTGCCTGTCCCTGTACATATGTATACCTGAAACTCACTGGTCAAAGAATGTCACATTTCTATTTCTGGCTACAGAGTCAGTGTCGACGAGAACGTAGTATTTCAGCTCGCAGTCAACGACCCTGTCGACAGATTCCAGCGTAGAGTAATGAAAACTGTAGAAATGATCTCTGATGAATATTTTAATGAGAAAATATGACACCTCTGAGTCTCATTTATTAACACTCAGACCAACGAGCGTGGCATTCAGCTGTGGAGTCATGTTGGCTGTCATAATTTTATGTAGAATTTTAGATTTTTCGGTGCACATACTCTTTTTTTCCCGTTTTCGTTATATTTTCTATCTGGTTTAATACTTTTACGTTATTCAGAGTCTTATTCAGAAAGGGTGCAGGCGTAAATGCACGAGTAATATTAGGCTTTTCAATAATTATCATTGAGGAAAGAATACATATATATTCTTCAACCTGTTATAAGCATTGATTGCTCAATTAGGTGAATTTATAACCCAATTTTTGACTGTTTTACTTATGAATTTTCTTTTAGCGTTCATTTCCACGAAATGAAATAACCAGATTATACAGACCTTCTAATAAGAATGAGCTACATTGCTTAGTTGCAACAGTAGTAATTGAGAACCGCAACGATATTTTTTTCTCATTTCGAAAGAAAGTAAAAGTAAAAAATGGAGCAATACGTACGTTTGCAAGAGGAATTTACCTACTGCATTTTCCACTTCCTCTCGTAATAGAAAATTTAAATGAAAATGATAAATAGTAAACTATTTTATGTGAAACAGAATTTATTACTTACTTAACACTTGCGCGCGTAAGCTTAACCCTTAAATGCACGCATTTATCTAAAGGAAAAAAATATACTTTATGGGCAATTCTACCTTATAATAAGCCAGTAAGCCCATAGATCAAATTATATTGAAAAATTTTCTATTTATGATTAACTAAATTGCTAGTTGTGTCATATATGATACAAGGCGGAACTTCCGGTTATTCCATCAAATTGTTAGTTCGTATCATTTATGATGCACGGTGCATTTAAGGGTTAACACTAGCGAGCATAGATTTAACACTAGCGCGCATAGATTTAACACTAGCGCGCATACGGAATGTGGCCTTAGTCATATCACATAAAATTGTGACTATTCCAGAAAATTTAGAATGGTTTCCGTGACTGACACAATTATGCAAATAAACACGTATGTATTCTCAATATTTTGTTTCTAATTACTCCACATCATGCATACTACTTGCATCTCTTGATGCTGGATAAATGAATACTGAAATATACAGACCCTGGTTTACTTGATTTATAGTGTCATCGTCGAATTGAAATGCCAGAGCATTCCAGTGTTGATTTTGAATCGTGTCTGTTTCCCGCCATCACCTTATTGACTCTGAGACTCCTGTTCATGTTCATTAACATTAACAGTACGGGTTAAAATCAGGAACACATCACGGACTTTCCACTGTACCGCTTACCCGTAACATTTACGGGAAACGCACCCAAGTAGGAGCGCTGTTCATATATGACGTAATTCTTATTTTCGTCCTGAATGTATCATGTAATATGCTGCTTGGCGAGTCCGAAGGATATCCTCAGCTTAAACATGAGCTTTCAAAGTTGAGAGAAATATATATTTTTTCACACGAAAGAAAAACTAGAGAGAATAGATTTCCAAAAAATGATTAAAATTACGAGAAGCTGATTCGAATGGCGTTCTCGTGTGTACGTTGAAATTAACTAGATTCCCCGAAGCTTTTGAAGAGTCTCGAGTGTCAAGGGAGACATTTTAAGTAACTGGAAAATGTTACCATCTACGTCTTGCAAGTAACGTTTCATGCACAGATTGGAGTGTAAGCACAAATTGCCTGCAGGCACATTGGGGACTTTTTAAACGCCGTAACCCAATACCGCAAGCGCCGTAACCCAATACCGCAAGCGCCGTAACCCAATACCGTAAGCGCCGTAACCTAATACCGTAAGCGCTGTAACCCAATACCGTAAGCGCCGTAACCCAATACCGTAAGCGCTGTAACCCTATGCCGTAAGCGTCGTAACACAATACCGTAAGTGCTGTAACCCAATACCGTAAACGCTGCAGCCCAAAACCGTAAGCGCCGGAACCCAATACCGAGCCTTCGATCGAGACGAAGTGTGCGAAATCTTCCTAATCTGCAGGCCGGTTAACTGATGGGAGGATGTCGGGTTACTTGCAAACTCTCTCTGAGGGGAGCCAATAGCGCCGTCGAGCCTCTAATCCACCAACTTTCACGGAAAAATAAGATAAAACGCGAAAAAATGTACTGGTGTCTTATGTATAATTACTCATTAGTTGTTTGAAGTGCTTTCCGTTTGTGAAGAGAGTTATTATTGATGATGACATACAGACTGCGTAGAATTATTATCAGAGGTTACTGATATGAGTCACAGCTATCCTGGTTCTGTTTTAATTAAGACGTTCACAGCACCGCACAAAAAATTAGTAACGGAAATGAACACCTAAAATAATCAAATTTTCACATTTTTAATGTAATTGCATTACTGAGAAATAATCGGTTTCATATAGGATTGTACGCGATTTTTACAATTTACGCGCCTGACCATTGCGAAAATAAGAAAAAATTTCAGTCGCCACAATCATCAATATTTCATGAAGCTTTATTTCGATACAAATGGCACTGAACATAGCGCAAAATTTCACTACAATATTTACTGAGGGACGACAATGAATTAGTGATGATTAGTAAGAGAACTATGGGTAAGATATTCCAAGTTAGGTAAGTGGAAAATTTGCCTAGTTTAAATGAATTTTTAAACATCAGTATGGGCCAAACAATTGTGAAACTATACCTCGAGGAATCGGGTTCTACTAAATTAATTTTAATTTTTGCACGGTAAAATACTGCTCAACAGTGTGTACTTTGTACTTGGTTTTACATTCGCCGGCACTTTTGTAGGAATCGTATGTGGAAATTGTAACATATTCGTCTTAAGCGTTCTGCAGTTTTGAAAAATATACAACGTTAATTTTTTCAACTATTTCAATTCAGAGCGATATTATCGTCCCGCTGTTTCAAAATAACTTTTGTTTGAACCTTTTGTACAACAAATTTTACTTGAAAAGTTTTCCGCAAGAAAACTCGTCGGACCCCGAATACAGACTGAGGGGCGTAAAGTAAAGTAGCGCCGGCACCAGAGTTAAACCATCGAATTTCCGTAGATCCAGACGAGCCCCGTCGGCTCATCGCAAACATGAGCTCACCAGCCAAACAAAAGGCTGGTCGCCTGTCAACCCACCGCAAGTCTCTTTGAGGGCAGCTTGTAGGGGAACGATTCAAAGTGATTCGTTCCAATTTAAAGTGAAAAGAAGCTGCTAATACAGAGAGAAACTGCTGCTAGACTGTATCTTAGGGAGAAATATTTTTCAACACTGTGTCAAACCGTATGACCTAACCTGTATTATTGTCAAGCAATAGAAGTCTTCATCCTGTGGTATAATAATCGAATTGTTGTCGTGCAATCGATGTCTCCATGCAGCATGCAAAATTTTCTGGGTTAAGCTAGTATTTTGACGAAGTAGCTGAAAGTACTTTACGCTAAAAGGAATAGAGAAAATTCAGACATCATTGGACAAAATATGAATAAGTGATGGAACGTTTTCCCTTTGAGTGCAAAAAAATTAATAAAAGTACTCGGTATAATCTCACAAAAGTATTTTTTTTATATTTGAAACGGCTTGAATAGCTTTTGAAAAAATTCCCAGAAACGAAACACATAAAATTGGATCTTCCTTTACAAATTCTTCTTCAATACAACCTGTCAACTGTCGTATGAATGTAACTATAAACAAGACTAGCGGTAATTCTATGGAGAAACAAAACTCAAAATCGGTTCATCTGGCAAGAAATGGCAGCACGAAGTGTTAAATCAGTGCATGAAATTTTCTTTAAGTTCGACGTGCTAGGATTGTAGTATTTACGTGTTTTACTGGAGGCGTTTAACCTGAAATGTAAAATTATTTAATCGTACCTTCGAATCGGAAGGCGCAATCACAGTTTCATCTATGAGTAGATAGTAGCAAATAATTTTCTTTAAAAAACCTTGACAAATATAAATTATATCAAACTGGGGTTGCACACGTGATTATGTGAAGCATATATAGTCTAGACAACTTTATTTCTAGCCCGAAAATAATTGAGAAATAAATACTTTATTTTTCATATACTTTACTAACTGAGTTCAAGATAAAATAAGAAACATACTTTATGGCAAGTGCGAGGTTCAAGTGCTCGATGGCATTCAGAAAGAGCATCTCATGAAACGTCCCATTATTTCGGTCCGAATTGTGTACGCAATCACTTTTCGTGTCATCACTTTTCAAACAAGCATTGCAAGTAAAATAGATGTTTGCACCAATGTAAACTACAACCGTCTTTGACATTCACCTTTAACTGTCATACAAATTTCTAGTTCATATTATACTCGTTGTCAGCCAATAACATTTTGATACGAGAAATGGATATCTTTCACCCGATTGCGTCACCCGATTGTCCAGAGCTCATCAGGTGAGGGTAGAACTTGCGTCGGCAATGTCTGAATTAACTGATCAGATCACGCTCCATCTCGAGTGACATTGGAAATTTTTTGCAGAGATATCATTCGTCTGTAGACACGAAAAGACTGGCTTGGAGAGTATCATAGACAAAAACGAAACAAAACTAAATAGGACATATGTTTTTCAACACCCAGCAGATTGTTGACGGTGCTAGTGACGTCAGCAATAACGTTATGTAGAACCTTCTTCTTAGTAGGCCTATGTTGAGCATCGGATATCCGATTTGAGTGGTAAAATTGCAACGAAACACGCATGTCGGATGCTTGAAAGGGCACAGGGAAATGTCAAACAGATTTTCAAACAACTTTTCTTCGACGACTGCAAACTAACACTGGATGGATTCGGCTGGTGAAGTAAAGTTGGGTTGAGACTGGACAACCTCACAGTAGAACGCTTGGCTGTCTGCTAAGGCAGAAGCAGCAGTAAAGGCTCACTGGAAAGAAACGAATTGTTAGTATTACACTGGTTGAAATATTCATGGTAGCAGCAGAAGAGAAGCTGTAGTATTTTACTCTCATCCCCGTATCAGAATATTTCAGCCATAAAAAAATACAGATTGTCTACGACTCCTTTAATACAGCGAGGGGCCCATGTAATTGATTTTTTTGTAATCTATTTTTTATTGAACGTTCAGAAAGCTAACATACTTGAAATTTCTATAAAATGAAAATCCTACTTACCAAAGTGAAATTATAAAACGAAGTATATAATTTCTAAAGGTAAACGGCTTCATCTATACCTGAATCATACATGGCACGATACGAATATTTTTCGCATGATAATCACATTATTTTCCGGTTCCATCGTTACTGAACAACTTTCAGAATATACTGGATGATTTGAGGCGAAAAATAAACTTGGTTCAGCTTGGAGTTAGGCGGTTAGCTACTGATGAGCGTCGGGGCATACAGTTACCTAAAGTATGTCATGCTGAAAGTAAAAGAAGTTCTTGTAATATTTTTAGATGCATCAGTTCCATTATCAAGGTATATCGTACAGACAAATTTCTACGCCGATTAATGTACCATACTCAACTGTTGGTTGAATAATTGTTCGTAAGTTTAAGGAATATCTCTCAACTGTCAACAAACCTAGGTCAAGTACTCCATCGAAGATCGATCTTCGGTCTCGTCGACCTTTGACGAGTAAGATTAAAAATATTCCCAGAATGAATCGCATAAAAACTAAAAACTGATCTAAAAGCTTCTGGAACAGGAGTGAGAGAAATAAGCATGAGTAGGGAATTTCAGAGCGATGTAATAAAATGCTTCAAAGACTCCCGTGCTGCACAAAAAATACGTTGCAGGTCGTCTAAGCTTTACAAAAGGAGTACTTGGGGTAAGGACATGCTTTTTGGACGACTGTGATTTGGTCTGATGAAACCAAACTGGAATTGTTTGGTCGCACTCCGCTCGTCATGGGCTGAGGATGCTGGGGGCAGCCTATGAGCGGCATAATACCATACCGACTGTGGAGCACAGAGGTGGCACTATTGTGGCTTAGGGTGGTTTCACGGCACATGTCGATGGTGCACTTTATATCCTTGATGGGAAGATGGACCGGTAAATGTAGCGTCAAGTATTAAACAACAACAGTTTAATTCCAAGAGTGAAGTGACTACTCCAAAACGTTCCAGCAAGATCACAACCCAAAACCCAAGGAAAAATCTACGTCCGAAGCGTTTATAAATAACAAAATCAATGTTCTACCGGGGTCATGCCAATCTCCAGACCTCAATCCTGTCGCACATCTTTAGGCAGCCCTACAGAAGAAGGTTCATTAGAGAAATTTGGTGAATCTTGAAGAACTGATGATAATATGCTTTGGAGAGTGAGTTAAAGTACCACCACAAGCTTGAAGGCACTTAATTTCTTCATTTGAAAAATATCAACAATCAATAATTGCTAACAAAAGTTTTCAACTAAATATTAACATAGGAAACTACTTTTGTTGAATACGTTTGTCCTGTACTTTATACTGAATTTTGTGTGAGTGTATGACACCATATATTTGCAACAGGAAAAATTTTGTTTAATATCCTCACTCACCATACTTTATGAAATGTATATTCTGTATTATTTCTATGAATATTATCTATCTACATGTTTAATAAGAACTGCAAATCTCTCGTGTGCAATTACTTCTTTTCCGGTGCTGTACTTCGCACAGGATAGCTGCCAAGGCAATACTAAGTATATTTTCACTTTGTGGAGGCCGTGCATTGTTCCATTGTCGTTCGAAACTAGAATCGGAGGCAGATCATTTCGGGTACAGAGGACGACCTCAATTTTCCATATGTTCGTCGGAAACACGATGTGCTAAGCGCCTGTATATACACTAAATGATCCAACAATGATGTACATTTTGGTTTTCTTTCTTTTTTATTAGCTCAAAAAAGTTGCCATTCTTACATTGCATATGTTAAAATTTCCGCACCTTTTTTAAACTGTCACAGCTTTCGGCAGTTAGCGTCGGATTTTGATACCAATTTTATCATGCTTCTGTTGAAATTTTAATGAATATTTTTGCGCCCGTTTTGATCAGCTGAAAGACTCTGCCAGGGTGTTGTAGTTTTTCCCCGTGAGACTCCCCTTCAGTCTCTTTAAGTGATGGAAACGATATCCTATTGAAGTATTTCTGAACATTTTGTAGCATCCTACGATGAATTCACATTAATTTAATTTCATGGTTTGCGAAATCTGACGTTAGTCTTTTTCCCCAATCATTAAGATAAGGCTACCTTGTACATATGTACATAAATTTAATAATAATCGCGCTGATGGCTGAATTAGATACCTGATTAGATGAAAAACGTTGAGTTTTCCCCTTCTGATCTCGTTTACACTACTAACTCTGCAACCAGCCATATGATGTAAACATATGTTTCTTCATTAAAATGACCAAACGCATGCGCTAGTCTTGCTTTGAATACAAGTAAGGCAACGTTAAATTAGAAATAGACGAATGTATAGAATATTCGTTTGCGCCTGAGCCCGTAACGGTAATTACTTTCCTCTTTTCAGGAAGATTATTACTTTCTCAGCACGTTAATTTTGATTTCTCTATTTCGAGGACGATGAGTGAGAGCGAGGGTAAACTATCTTTACATGCAAGCACTCATGTAACAAGGCAAGAGCAAACTGCCGGATGGTGCTACAAACTACCTGCCTCAGGTACGCTTCAAATTAACCCCTTAACGAATTAGCTCGAGAGGGCAGGCGGTGCATTCACACTGTCTGTGTACCCGACAGTGACCGTGTGAATGCAACGACCACGGCAACGAGGTATCTCAGGATAGTTCGTTTCGAAGATCAATACCATTGATCTTTAGAAAATGATCAATAGTCACTCGTGATGGCTCGATTTTTACGTGCCTGCATTGTGAATAGTCGAGTAACGGAGATTGAATAATTGGTAAAAGAGTTTTGACGTAACCTTTTGTCGTCATTTTTCACAGCTACTTTTTTGGTAAGTTCGTGGGCAAGATGACACAGTTGGTAGTATGCATGGTATGCAGAGCTATAAACTTTGAGAGTCGTGAAGTACAACGCACACAATTGTTAAGGAAAGAAGCCCTTTCACAAAAGCAATGAGCTACTCTCTATGCAGCCTAAGTATTGTATTCCACACCTGGGCAGCCTATGTTCTTCAATGATTGCAAGGGGACTGGGAGCAGCTGGTGCAAAATACCGTCGTACTTATTCGCAAGAAAATTGTACGTAATTATTTTTTTCGCTCAACGACAATGAGGGTTTCTTCCTCGCCGACGTTGGAACGAAGTAGACTGACATTGATCTCGACACCTCGACGTGTGGGCGTGGTGAGTTTATGGCTAAATAAGATCACGCCATACATTCAGTTCCTTCGATGTCGTACTTTTGTCAGAAAATACCATGCTTCTTTGGGCGGAGTGCTACTCGCTTATCTGTACAACACAGAGCTTCAAGTGATGGACTTATTGTGCTTCCAGCACACGTGATCGAACTCTGTACTCTCAAAGTTGCAAGAGAGTTGTTATTAAGGGCACCTCTTACGTGCCTGTGGAAATTTTTCTCGGGTGTGGGTACCTTGTATGGTCGTACCGTAGGTGCGCTCATGTCTAAACTATAACTGACTAGTGGATTATCGAAGAAGCAAATTGACTTTCATCGGAACGGTGCTACGGCAACACCCCATTGAAATTTAAAATGAGCTGTTACTCAAGCGATCACTAAATGCTAGTCTATTCTCTCGTTCGTTAATACATGAGCTTCATAAACCAAGTTTTTACTTAAGTGGGTGGACCAATAAGTCTTCAAAGAAAGGAGTACGTCACTTGCAAGAGAACGACGAGGTGTGATGGAAAAAGCATCTGTTGCTCGGATATAATTTACTGATGGCGAAAGTGCTCATTGAGTTTTCTGTAATGGCTGCTGAGACAGCCTTTATCTTTTGACAAATGCATGTATGTCTGGTCTCTTTTATCATTTTAATCCACTCACTTGGTCAAAACTCTGTAATTTCATGGTAACTGGTACGATTAATTTTTGGTATTTTTGTGATGGGTTTTAAAACTTATCTTTTTTGATTTTTTGAGCCAAAATTTCGCTGAAACCAATTTGCATTTATTCTAAAGTATAACACAATACAGTTAAATAATATTACAACACTTCTGTGGGCAACATGTTTCTTTAGCTTATTTTGGGTTGAGCCAGTTGACTGAATGCCTTGGACTCAGTAGCTATGCGCAACTAGAAAGTCAGAAACTAGTTGACTAAACTCAGAAGAGGAAAGTCAATATTTGAACACGGTTCATTCAATTCCAATGATTGGGAATATTTTCCTGAACTGCTCATAGCTACTTAGATATCAACATCAGTTAGCGTGTTGAGCCATGAGAATGCATCGTTTAGTAACGAATGTTCTTAGCGTTTTTGAAGAGCGACTTTGCAATATGATTGTAAATTTGGCTTAGAATTTACTATTTCTGTCATCAATATTAATAAAAAAAAGTTAATCTGTCAGATTCTATGTGCAATGATTTTGTTTAGAAACAAATGTTATACGAACAAAATTCATAGTAAATGAAGAGCATAAACATTAAACTTTACTAAGTGATTTTAAACAGGGGAATATAGGAAGTTTATTAGAAAGATCATTCAAAAGAGCATATAAATGACGTAGTTAGTGAAGCCACCGGTAGAAGATGGTCTTTCACTGGAAAATACGTGACTTCAGTCTAAAGATGAACCAAGATATGGAAACAAACAAACAAAGCCTTTCGGAGATTGTTTCTGCAGAAAACGTAAACTGTGTCTGCTGAAAATAGAACCCATTTTCCCTAAGGAACTGACCGGAAAATTTGATATCAGCCATGCCTGTCTTGAAATGAAAAGGCTTGGTAAGATTTCGAAGGCTGGAAGATGGGAACCGCGTGATTTATCAGGAAACAACCTCAAACAACGTGCGCGTTCTGTGTCTCAATGCGTTCTCTTTAGTTTCGAACAACATAGCAAGACAGGATCACTACTGGAGATG
The DNA here is from genome assembly GCA_014899125.1 of Orchestia grillus. Classification (NCBI taxonomy): domain Eukaryota; kingdom Metazoa; phylum Arthropoda; class Malacostraca; order Amphipoda; family Talitridae; genus Orchestia; species Orchestia grillus. Next base: position 36,446 of record VOMN01013651.1, read on the forward strand.
AAAACGCGATCCTATAAAATAAGGTTAGCGGAAAAGCCAATGGCTGGAGAGTAGAGCAAAGCCTATCTCGCGACCTGGAAATGGCTTGCGCCCAATGGAGGTTCTACATGTGGAGTGTTTGGGGCACACGAAAGGAAATCATCCACTATGGGCAGTCGGGTAACAGTCAACCTATGGCAGCTGAAGTATATTGCCAACACCTAGTACAATTGAGGAAAACTTGGATTAAAAAATGGCCTTTACTGATGAGCAGGGTAAATGATTCTGTACTATAGGGATGCCAAGCCCCATTCAACGAGATGTGACTATCAGCCTCCTAAATTTGTTTAGTTAGAAAATAATATCAAATCTACGGTACTTTCCTGTCTTCGCTTTGTCAAATTATTGTTTTTTTACAAGCTTGTACAATCGTTTCAATAGGCTATCGCTCACTGCAAAGAAGGATGTTGAAATGAAGTTAGCTTCTTTTTCGAATCGCAAAAAAGCTTATCCTAATAAAAAGGCATCATAAATCTTTTCGGCAGATGGGGAAATGTCATTAAGAAGAATGTTGCTTATATGTAACACGAATAAATGTTTTTTTCTAATTTTTATAATTCTCCTGCCCAGAAAAGACGTTCGGAACTTTCGTCACAGCCTGAAACTTAATCCGGCCACTTTTCTTCTGCTGACACAGGATCTAGCAGTGAGACAAAAATCAGCGCTAGGTCGAGGCCAATCTTTTTTTCAAGTTTTGAAAAGCTTCTGGTCGTGGCTGGCCGATGTGAGAGAGAAGCAACATTAAAACCAGAACTTAATGTCCCTTAAGGATTGCTGACCTAACCTGGTTTCAGAATTCTATAGTGCCACTGAGGCCCTGGGGGCCTCATGTTTTAGGTGAAAACTATTGTATGTTTTTTTAGAATATATGAAACTCTCTCGGAGAATGCGTTTTCAACTCATTTCCATTTTACTTTCCCCGAGTTGTGCGCTGACACCAATATCTGAATGACCCTGTAAATTAAGACATAGCACTCTTTGAGGACAAAAATTGTAGTTTGTCTTATAAGTGCAAACGAATGGGCGCGTTGATTTTACTGGTTAAATGAGTAGAACCGAACAAGCCATTTGGTTTTATTCGTTTATTCGAATACCGTAAACGGAATTATTTTGGTGACAATAGTGCCTAATTCTAACATATTCTACACCTGAGTCAAAATTTCTTATAATTTTTACTCCTTGAATTAGATATTTAGTCGGCAACACCAATGAAGTCGAATTTCATCAAGGGAAGTAAATACTGTTTTTGTAGCCGTATGAGCTCACGTCATTTTTTAATGTTGGTGTTTTGCTTCGACAATTTGTTTAGACCCCAGTCAAAAATAGCAAATTTACTGGCATTAACAGCAGGTTTTCCTTATAATCTCTACCATTCAAAAGGAAAATTCTGTTTCTCTTAAATTCAAAATACTATCTCAAGCTTGCCCATTACTCGGTCAAATTGATACATATTTGAATGTTCGAAGCAATTGCCAGTAAAATGAACAAATTGCCCATCAAAAGAATTTATTGGATCGCTGTTGACTCTATTGGAGCAATTTTGCGTGAAGCATGGCCCTTGTTTCTGCCTAATTGAGGCTTATGTTGCGCATTTACCAGGGGTACTAAAACCATATCAATTTGGTGTGTCATTGTTCTAGGTAATACTAAAACATTTGTGCACTTGCAAATTTATGAGAGTTACGTGTGCGTTTCATTTTACGAGAAAACTTTAATATCAAATACATAGAGTTTCTATACCCAACAATTTGAAAAGCTTTAGTCTAATTTAGTTATCCACAGGGAATCAAATAAAGATGCTGGTTGACGAAAGCTACACTGTTTGGGTCTATAATCTCACAATCTCTAGCACTAGGGGTGCATTATTGGTGCATCTCCAAAGAGAAGATAATTTTTTTGGTACCTCCAAATACTGTTCGATTTGGTCATCGCTCAAATTAATTCTAACTTTTTCCCTTAGTTCCTGCAGGTCAACTTTACAATAAGGATGAGGGTCATCGATAATAAAATTTCAGTGCTTCGAAGATACAAATGGTTCCGTACAATAAGAGGATATAAATACATACTGAGCAGTGAAAATGGAGTCATGGAAAATATTATGAAAATTATCGCACATATTTTGACCTCACTGGTCAAAACATAGACCGTGGACAACTAAGTTGAGGCGATGGATACCTCTGCGTGATCGACAAATAAAAATAAAAGGAGACCAACTGCACTGCTAAAATCTGGCTATGCATTCTCATAATTGGAAAAGTGACTCGATTAAAAAAATTAATAAAATTCAGGCATTTTCCAAGTGCCCGATTCATTAATATATCATATTGAAACTGCTAGCTACAGCCCACTTGGGGTAGGGTAAGATTAATGCCAATTAATGCTATCATGCAATAAATATTTGCATTTTATATGAACACATCATACGAACGCCACCATGAGAAATTATTTCGACATATTCGCTTTAGTAAAAATGTAGTAATGCGTATTCAAGCCCCGATTTCATGACAACAACACAATGATTGTGTTTCCTGGAACATGACATCCGGTAGTAGTATAAGAATCCTGATGAATAACCAAACTACCACTAGTCGACTGTAGATATTATTAGGGTGAAATTTTGAGTTTTAAATTCTTCATTGAAGTTTGTTTGGATATTTTCTCTTCGAAGTCTGTTTCCTTTGCTATGAAATCATACTACATTCATTCATTTAATTAAGCATAGAAAACTTGAATCGGCTCTTTTGTTGGCTCTGGCTGTCATTTTGCATACTCAGACCAATATTAGCGATTTAGGGTTAAATCTCTTTGTAAAGATATTGACCCAGGCGCAATATTTCAATTACCAAACTTACTGTGACTGGTAGCAGGTTCGATCATTAGTTTTTTTGCCGCGTATGAGCTATTGAACTAGTCGAAATAACTGGCCACTACCTCTACGCAACAATATTTATTTTCAATGTATGTAGGACGCACGGGAGCTTTGGGTAGAACTCTTCTACAGTGACCTCTATAAATAGCGTTACCAGAGCGACATCGACGCTACGGCTAGCTTGTCGAAGGGTGAGGAGAAAATTTGAATTGAAGAACACAATAGACTTCTGAAGGATCATATCAAATGTATCGTTTGCAGGTACGGAATATTTTGCTCACAAAAAGAAGTAAAAAAATTGATGCGTTAATGAGTATTTATTACTGCTTGTGTTTTTTCCGTAATGGTTGCAACACCGATGCCGGCCGCCGTGCTCTGTAATCTCAGTAACGGTTCGTGTACGGGCACTGCAACATATTATCTGACATTCACCGTGACGAGTATTGTCTATCACTGATCTTTCTTTTGCAGAAACATAGTGCATGATCTTTAAACTTAATGACATCACCCGTTCCTCTAGGCTACAAAATATACGGAAATACTAGCGCCAGACTGCGCGTTTCGCACTCACAGCAACTCGATACTGCGTTGCTGTGCGCATGCGGTGCGTTGCTGTGCGCATGCGGTGCGTTGTTGTGCGCATGAGGTGCGTTGCTGTGCGCATGCGGTGCGTTGCTGTGCGCATGCGGTGCATTGCTGTGCGCATCCGGGATCGAGATGAGGGGAAACAAGATGCGTTTTGGACACCCTGGTGTGTCTATTGTTTTGATCGCAATTCCCGCGCTCAAGTATTCGTAAACGCTTGATGACGCACTTCCTTGAGTCATATGACTTTGTGACTTCTTTATGTCATTGGGCTAACCCTGTCATCAACAATAACTCTGTGGTATTTCAAACGAAAGTTTAACTAACTCCTACTACTCATTAATTTTGTAAACGAACTAAGGGTAAAAAGTAAAGAAAATCAACATATATTTTAAAACTTAGGAAACACATACTGTCTAACTAAACCTAACCCGTTGTTTAAAGATTCAAAATTCTATTCGTAACATAGCTTTAGTTACACGCCCGAACAACGTTTATATGTACATAACTCTAAGAAGTTCAAATCGAATAAACTAAAATTACCCTTTATTGTCAAGAGCTCGTTCGAATTACTCATTCTGCACAAAATTGCATAACAGTGTGCTCTACCATACACTGCCTACTGCTACAGCCCTGAGCTGACGAGCAAAAGTTGATACGCGTGGGCGTATAAGATTTTTCTGATGGATATTAAGATTTCCTATCCGCCAGGAAGTCTACACAGTTCAAACAAGATATAATTTTTCCTCAAGACGAAAGTGCAATAATGGTAAAAGAATTTCTACAACTCAATTCATAAAACCTACCTCGAGGTATGAAGGTCACTCTCAAAAAGGAAAGACGTTGATCCCATCATGTTCAAACTTCTCAGCTTTGAAGCCTCTACGAAAAGAAATACTGTACATTCGTAAGAAGAAAATGTAGTGCAAGCTTTGGCCCTAGTTTTGGCTTACGTTGGAATAAACTGAAAATAAGTGTAGTCTCGATTGATTGGCCAGTTCTAAATCAATGAAAATGTAATAAATTAGAAATTGAATATACTCTTATTAGAGATCCAAATTTTACGTTCTGTAAGAATACTTCAATGACACTCGTATACTTGTGACAGTAGGTAAGGAAGTGTTCGAATTTACTGTACATACGTGCATTATTAAGGTGTGATACTTTTCAAAGGATACGAAAAAGTTGATAAATTTTCGCCAATTGAAGCTCGGTCAGTCTTAAGAATGCACTTAGGATACTGCTAGAACTTGTGTTTATCATGAGCGACCAGGGAACAATCTTGCCACCGATTTAAACGTATTTTTTGGTACGTACGAGTGATAAGAATGACAAGTAATGCAAATGAAATGTTTTGGAAAGCAATGTGAACGTAGGTCTTAAAGAATTTACTTAACCTATGATATTCATATTGACAATTCCAATGATTGCATCAAACATTGGACACAGCTATTTACAGCAAAAAAATGAAGGTTTTCCGAGAAACACTATAAATAATAGACTGCTAAATTCACTCCTTGGGCATTCAGTGGGAAAGAATTTGCTGAATAGTTACCTAAAGATTAGAAAACTTCTTTTAACCTTCAGGTGAAAGGAAAGCAAAATAAACATGTCAATATTTCTCTTACAATCCCAAACCTTAATCAAGTATGATCGAGCTAGAAAAGCAATAATTTAAGAAATTTGTGGGAAATCTCCATTTCATCGTTATCGAACCTTCAGCCAATCTGATACGAGTATACGGGTATTGGTCTTTTTGAATTTTGGTTTCATTTTCTACAATATCGAAGCAAAGAATAAAGATTAGCCGACGCAGCATCCCTACTAATCCAAGGCGAAAGCTTGACCTGCCCAATTTGCCCCGCTTCTGCTTCCCAGTTTTCTCTTCAATCGCAGGTTCTTCATCTCACGTGAACGCTGGCAGCCTCTACACTGTGTAGGCAGCGAGCTTAGTCCTAAATCCTGCAATAATGAAAGATTCCTCAGTGTCAGTCTAGTTCTTACTTGTTACGTTACACCAACCACTAGGGGAACAAATTTGAGGAGCTATTTAGATGCCCAGAACTCAAGGGATTAACTGTCGGGTAGCCTGCACCTTAATTTTGCATGCGTGTTTAGACTCCTTTTAGAAGTTTCCGAAATTCTGGGAAACATTGAAGCATTGGGAATAAATTTATAATGGAATTCGAAAAGCTTAGGTCATTAGATGGACTCAAGCTGGACAATCAGTAATAATTTAGAGTTGTATATATCAAAATATGGTGTTAGAAATTTAGATATTCTAACTCAAAGCATGAATCTTTACTTCTTAGATACTGTCCTTATTTAGGATAGATGAACATCTGCTGAATTGCTTGAATAACGATGAAAATAATTGAAAAAGTTCTAATCTCCCTTATATTAGGTTGATTGTAAACTAAAAACCAAAGAAATCAGAAAGTTTCAAATAATGGCATGCACGAATTAAATAACGCTTGAATTCGTAGGTGTCGTGGCCGTTTCAAAATACTGTAAACGTTTGCATCTAGTTGCAATTGAATCATTTGCTGCCGAATCCTTTCAAAAATTATCGCTCGCGCGAAGCAACAGATCAACTATTAAGTGTCGTGGCTGTGTTTAAAAAAAGGTCTTGAGAAAAATGACTCTCAAATTCTCAGGTGTCGTGGCAGTTCCAAAATAATCGCTTCTAAAAAAAGTTAAATTTGTAGGTGTCGTGGCAGTGGTTTGAGGTCCTTCCATATCTCATCACGACCCGAGATCGCTCGCGACTTGAAGAAATGAAAGTCAGTTTAGATCCCTGCTTCAAAGGTAGTGGTGCTTGCTGAACAAATAAGCTAGAACTCTAAAATGTTGCAGTAGAATTGCGTACATGCGCGAGAAAAAAGTTTGTAATACCCGGTCGTTTCAAACGCGTGGAACTCCCCTGAAAAATATTCAACTACAGATTCGGAGGCTCGATGTATTTATGTTTATACTTGGATCATAGCATCATGTATTCTAATTCTCGACGGACATTAAAGAAAGGACGTAATTGCATAAGTGGAGTGCTACTGCAAGCCTTAGGATCAGGGACAGTCAGCGCAGCAGTAGTTTCTCAAACTCACAATGCATAAAATAAAATAAATTCAAGTCGGATTGAAACTGAAAACAACTGAATTTTTATGCAAAAATAATTCAATGGTTTGCAATGCCTGGCAAAAGCAAGCCCATCTCAAACAAGTGTGCCAATTTTTAGCTTCACAATTGTCATTAAGGAAAAACTTATTAGCTTTGAGCGGAAGGCTTGAAGGTGTCTTCTTATGCGACAGTAGAGGGTGATAGAGAAGGTAAGCGATTAGACTGGACCATGCTAATGTACACCAGCAGTCAGAAATGCATTGTGTTGGGAAAGTGAGTGTAGAAACAACGTAATTTGTCGTTCATAGAGCGATGCTCATTTACACCCCACGAACAGAATTATAATGCGGTGATTTACGGCATTTAAAATTGGTTATTTAAAGTCTAATAATGTTTAAGAAGAGGGAAAAAGTTATTAAACAGAATTACAATGTAAACAATGATATTCAATTTCAACAATAATTCATATTTTATTAGCTAAAATATTTTTGACATGTAAACCATTGCGAAGGGAATTTAACGAAGGCACTTAAATGTATATCTATATAAGTGCCTAGACATTAAAATTTGCATAACTCTACTTTTGATGCATGTTGAAACTTTCCAGCTCTGATTTGGGGTAAAGAGTACAGGTAGTTCGGAGAACATGTTTTTACCAGGTGATTTAAATGCAACAGAATAAAATTCATGGACTATCAAAAAGTCGATTAGGTAATTAAAAAGTATGGATGCAATTATTTGATCCAGACAAAAACAAGTCTTCGGTATTTAGGGCCGTGCCCTTTATTTAAAATATCAGCATGGAGACAATTATTGCAACTGGGAAATAACTTTTGACGCTTCGTTTGGGGTATCTTGTTCCATTTTTGCATGCATAGGATCTTCGAATCAGCAATGTTCTTTGGACTCATTCTTTGTACAGAAGTTTTTAATATTCACAACAAATTTTCATTGGGTTTGGGTTCAGGCGACGGGCCAGACCACAGAAATACACTGATTTTCTTACCTCCGAACCATTCTTTTGGTATCTCAATATTATGTGTGAGATCATTGTTTTCCTGCAAGATTCAAAATTTATAAAATTTTCCTTGCTCTAAACAAGCTTTTGCTCAAGTATCTCCATGTGCATGGAACCTTCAAATTTTCTACCACTGCTGTGGACTTCACCTATATCTACAGTAGAAGATGACCTCTGTCAAACGTTTCATTGTTAAGATAACCTTTGCCAAACGTTAAACGGTTCTTCATATGTTTTCCAGTGAGAAGAAATCTTTTGCTTGGAGTGTATGCATGTAGACCACTTTGATACAATCCTCTAGTGACAGTTTTTCGATTGTGTTGAACTCCTCGTAACTCCAGTTCCTTTTGTAAATATGTACGGGCTGTTATGGGCTCATTCGTCGCCTTCACCCTCAACTGCCTGTTGTGCCATATCTGGCGGTCCAGTTTTAAGTCGGAAAGTTTTTGTACAACACCAAACACAGTCTTATTGGAGATATACATGAGGCTACAAAAGTTTCTGGTATAAAGCTAAATGCTACCTTGCTGTCATAGCAATTTGGTCGTTGAAGGGTTAAGCAACACAAAGCGTCGAAAGCAGCACGTGTTTTACGAGCTCCTACTCTTTCGAGATTGGTGATGCCCCAGTCTCGCGATGCCTCCGAACAATTACCCCAACAGTTGAGTATGGAACAATAACACGATCAGCAATAAGCCGATAAGTTAATCCTTCATTGCGAAGTCCAAATATTAGTATTTGCTTTCAAATAACTTCGGGTATTACTTGGACTTTCGGCTTTATATTCATTGAGCATTCATCTTCAACAAAATATGGCGAGGTAATGATTGGGTTGATCGTAGTTTGTTTATGGTATATGTGCTTCTGGAAATTTCCAGAAGGCGTAAAAACAGTTTTTAAATCAAGAATCTCAAATTGTGGAAAAAATTACAATTATTAACGATTATATCAATATAGGGCATATGCGTTTGAACCATACATTTTTTTTGACAAGTTGATTTAATGATTCAATAACTTTTATTCTTTCCTGTTTGAATAATCTAGTAAATATACGCTCTTTAAACTACTGTACTCCTTACCATATATAAAAGTTAAAATTTTTCAAAATATATTAAAAATAGTTGTGCAAATACTCGTGCCCATGCACTGAGCACAGTTTTTAAATTGGTATGTGATCTGATATCACATTCAAATTTTCCAAAAAGGCAGTCGGAAAAAATTATTTACTTCTATGGTTGGCTTACCCAAGAGAGACTGCAGTAAAATTTCCAGGTCGAGGATGTGCGCTGAGCGAAGAAAATTCGTGTTGCTTAGAGTTTATTCGGAAGATACAACAGCGCTAATGTTTGTTGAGTCTTGAAGACCTGGTCTGGTCAAGAACGAAAGAGTTAAATACGAAGCTTAAAAATTTTCGGTTGCATATTTCATTCGGAAATTACTAGGCTGCGTAAATGCATGATTTGAATTATTGAACACAATGTGTCAGGTCAAGCATGTAATCTGATATACCCATAAATTTGATAGTACAATACTTTTTGCACATATTTAACAGGCTAACGTGACAAACGACGGCGTCCTGGGGAGGCTTGGGATTTCAGCATGTAAATAATGCTGAAGTAAAGACGAATTCTTTGGCTGGGGCACGTGGTGCGAATGGACTACGGCAAAAACTTGAGTGTATGGTCGAGTAAGAACAAAAATCATCAAGAAAGAGGCGGAAGAAGAAGTCCGGAGGATATGAAGATGGCAGCAGAATCATTACGTAACTCCTCTTTAGAAAATTAACAATGGGAAAACGAGAAACGTGTAGACCCCAGCTCCGATACAAAGAAGTCGCAAGAGATACATAAATGGCAGAGACGTCTTTCTGTCTTGCTACTTGGAAAACACAAGCCGCAGACTAACCGGCCTAGAGGCGGGGTGTTCAGAAAGGTTTCTCCAGTTTCCAGAAGGAGCTTAACTAGCAGTCGGAAACGAAGAGACAGAGATTCAATTCTCCACCCTGTAAACCCTAAAGGTTGAATACAAACAGGACAGCCTAAAACTGAACTACGTTTGTGCTCAACGCAATAGGGATCGCTGATCACGGATCACAATCACAAGCCACGCTAGACGTTGTACCCGGATGGTCATCTGACGCGTAACTCCCTTGTCTCCCGAGCCTGACGTATGTCTATTATGATAGGTATACTGTCGATAGTTAGCTTCCGCAAATTGTTAATTCAGTGTTCACTACTGTGCATTGTATTGAACACTTTATTCTTGTTTAAATATTATGCAAACTGTAGTAATCAGGTCATCTAGAACGTATTGGTAGAATGAGATCCATCAAAACAGTTGTTTTTTTCTAATCAAAAATTGTCCGCAGGGGAAATTTGAATTTATGTTTGTTATGAAACAAATGCGAGAGAATGTTGAACGATGATTTACTTTTTTTTCAAATGGGTCAGAAGCAAGGTTTGCTGATTTTACTTCCTAAATTCAAATTTTTTTTCATTAAATAGGTAACCCTGTGACTTAGCTCTCGTGACCCATCATGCTCTCACCGTACTGATCTTAACCCTAACATCAACGTCTACTCTATCTTAACTTTTGCTAAGCCGCTTCCACCCTACCTACATCAAACTCCAAATGATTTTAATTATCCTTACGCAACTTATAAGCAAGGCAAAATAGTCGCTGAATTGATCATTAAATTTGAATCTGCTGTACAGAACTCAGAATGTTCTACGCCTCGTCATCCTTATTTTTGGCCTCCAAAACCGATCGCCTTAAGTGTGATTAATCAGACTCTTTCGCCTAAAATATTGATGTACTGGACAATTTGAACCCTGACTATGTACGTTGTTATCACCGGGTAAATCACAATGCTAAAAAGCGTTGCGCTCGGCGTTAATTAATGGCGAAAATAAATGGAGTTCAAAATTATGCACTATCTCTACAGAATGTGCTGAAATGTTGAATCATTCGTTTTAAAAATCATGAAGCTTTGCGATTTTTAATGAAATTAGTAGAAAATAAATTTATTGAGTGATATTTATGCCTTGTTAGTAATCATACTTCGAAGTCAGAAAACAGAGATCTAGACAGAGCCAATGTAATTCACCAGTTGAATATAGCAGGAGAGAATGTGTGTTTATCCATATGAGTTACATTAGCATGACTAGAATACTCTTAAACTGCAATTTAATGTGAATGCTCATAAGTGTCAAAGTTCTTAATCAACTTAGAGTGCAACATAGTTCTAACCCCTTGAATGATGAACTTTATTTGAATACTTCAATTTTGCTAAAAACTGGTATGTAAGAAAATATTCAAATTATAGAGGCGCTGCTCATCTATAAGTTCAAACCGGTCCTTGATGAAAGCACTATTGAATTTTTGCTCTAAAATTATTAATAAAGCCACATGGTAAATTTTTGGCACCATAGCCGTAGTCCCATATTATGTCCGTTGATGTTGAACTGAGAAATGTATTGCACTGGGTTTGGTGACTTGTTGGTATGATGTGTACACTTTTATAATTAGTGTCGATTTTAGTTATACCACTTTTTGCATTTGAATAATGCGACTAAAATTTCTGCTGTACTGTTCTAGCCTCACGATGATGTAAGAACATCGAAACGTTGCGTATTTATAGATTGAGTGGTTTAGTAAATATGATTAGAAGCTTCCTAAGAGTTTTAACTCACTATGAACTCGAACAAAAATAAATCAAGTTAATCCTATTCCGAAAGCTTCATGCTTATGTGAGCGAAGCACCAGCTTTCAATTTTAGCAGCCTAAGGATTTTCAGCTTACTTCGCCTGTTACACGGGCGTGCGCTGTGGTGTGTAATAGAATGTGATTTAGAGAGAGCACTGAAATCCCTTGTCCACGGACGAATAATTCTGTAGTATTCTATCGCCAGATCACGGGAAAACATGCAAGCATTCAAAGATTAATCTTGTTCAAATTACCTTATATTGCCTAGGTATTTTTCAATCACGTTTGACTCTAAAGTGCAATAATCGTCCTGCGTGCACTACAATGGAGATCCAGGGGAAATGCTTCATTTATCTTAAATTTTCAAAGATGAAGAGAAATATTATAAAATGTATTTGTTGCGCTCAAGTAATTTTTATGACATGGGTGAGAGTCGAGAAGAGACCAGTAGGAGCTCTTGTTTATGAGCTAGCTATTTTAAAATGAACTTATCTACTAGTTTAGATGGTGAATTCGTGACATACGAGCCAGCTTTCAAACGTCCTTCGTTACTGTTAACATCTAAAACATACGCTTAGCATAGTGGGAACTGCTCCAAAAGTAGTTGCGGGCGTAATGGTACTTGTGACCAGTTCACTTCTAGCCGCAATTTGTCTCACTCGTCTGCCTTATCGCGCTAACGCCCGTAGTGAAAGAGAACTCTGTTTCATTCAGATACACGAAAATGAATTTAATTATATGATACACAACGTGAGTGAACATAATGATTATTTGTGTTTGTTTAAAATCGTATAACTAAGCTTAATTGATACGCTGATGCGATCAGCAAAATTTAACTCAAAATACAAAGGTCAAGGAATATCTGGCGTTTAATCATAGGATACACAGTAAAAATGGTCAATCAGTATTCGAGCGCAAGGCTACGTGTAGTCGAACCCACCGCTAACAGTAAGTGTATGGATGATTTAGCTGAGGTCTGTTTTTCTGCCATGTGACCGTACTTCTTAAATGATGCGTTGGCAGACAGCGCTGAGAAGTGCCATGATTAGCAAATGATGTGATGGCAGACAGCGCTGAGAAGTGCCATGATTAGCAAATGATGTGTTGGCAGACAGCTCTGAGAAGTGTTGTGTTTTGTATTTCTGACAGAGCCCGACAGTCTTCATCTAGACTTCGTTAATCACGGCGCAATGACGTTGCCGTGCATTAGTTTTTTACGTAAATCTGAGTACGAATGAGCGTATCTGTCATCTTCAAACAAATTATTTTTCATTCCTCATTCTGTTTCACATAGATTCATGTTTCAAATCGCGAAAACCTGGACAAAATTTATTTTCAAATCAATAATGAATGGTTTTAGAGAACGTCTCTTCAATTTCAAGCGTATTAAACAAAAATCTGTAATCTTAGGATCCTAATGGGGAAAGTTCTGTGCAGTTGATAAAATTAAGATCAGACGTTCTATCTGCGTTCGCGTATCCTGATTCTCTGGAGGTGCTATTAATAGATAAATTTATCTTCTAAATTGCGCTCTAGATTTCAGCTGATTCAGCGTTTAATCTTCCGCATTGAATATCGTTACAGCTGCGCTGTGACAGACAGAAGGTTATATTTTTGTCGTGGCCGAAATTTCAGCGCTTGACACGGGAGCTATGTTGCATTCAACGGATGCGGCTAAAGTTCAATGCGGTGACTACAAATTTTTCTGACGAAATTTTCCTTCCGTTGATCGAAAAAGCAGAATACTCTCTGGAAGGCTGAACCCGATAGAAATTGAAGATTTCAACGAATGTATTGATAATACGCCTGCCTATCACAGGTTGTATTATCCTTATACAATGCTCTGCTAGTGTAGCCATACTGATTGAATGTTTGCGATTTTCAATTTTGAGTAGAATAAATCGCTTGTAGGAACTTTTTCATGACATAAATTCCTACGAAAAACAAATTTTTTGTGTTGTCGAGATTTTTTGATAATCGAAGTCTTCGATAAGCAATACAATTGCTTGCGTATGAAACACGTGTTGTTATTACTGTTCAATGTAGTAGAATGCAAGTTTTGCTTAAATTTTCAATCCGAATTCGGAATTGACACTAAGTCTTTTATGAAAATTCGCGTAATAGAGTACAGTGAGATCTGCTAAAAGTAAGAATTTTGGAGGACTAAATGCAAAAGATCAAATGAAGTTTCCAAAGAAAAAATACAAAAGATCGAGTGGAGTTTACAGATGAGTTAGAAAGCGAAGTTTTCGTGTCTTTGCAGGTTGTGTTGCAAACATACAAAAAACCATGACGGGAAATGATTTTGTCAACGATCGGGTTTCGTAACTCTGTACTTACGGAGAGAAGAAAAAAGTAGGATGTTGATTGGGAAATGAGTATTTGGCGAGAGGAACGTAAACAGCAGTATTGAGGAAACAAACGTTTACGTAAGAAAGTTTATTTGTGAGTGTTATTTGTAGTGAAATTCAAGCATTATTTGATTCTATTGGAAATGTCTGTTTGGAAATAAGTTCTAAATAACGGTAAGACGGAGAAGAATGAAAAAGTTCATTGATAACAAATGTAGAGAGGAAATTTTGGATTACCGTGTGAGTGTCAAGCGTAGGAATCCCCTTGAGATGAGGAGAGAATGTATGAACAGTATCTCGTTACGAATTATGAAACGAGATGAAAGAGGAGGGTAGTTCACACGTATTCCCAGCCTGAAAGCCGTTGTCTGTGAGGAGTGGGGAGTAATGGAGGTCTTCTTGTTAGATATATAATAACTTATACGTTGAGAACTAGAATCATAAAAATTCCAGGAACCAGGTCATACACATGGCGGTCTTAACGAGGCCTTGACTCGTCTTTCGTTTCCTTTCTAAGAGGCTCTAGTGCAAGAACAGAAGCTGTCGTTATGTGCCGCAAATGTCGTTATTCCGTAGCAGCTGCAAAGAGCACCTGCGCCTGTCGTCAGGCTTTCCTTGAACAAAGGAGCCATTGGCGAGAGGGAAAGGGGTATCGATAAGGGTGGCCTGATGTATCATTGTACACACCAATTTTGAACACATCCTCACAAATTTCAGTCCACTGAGCCAATTGATTGTGTGATGTCATTGTACAGTAGATGTCCAGTGAACTAAATTGAGAAGAATATTTTGTTTCTTAGTATGAATTCGCTCGGACGCATTTGATTCTTAGACGATTGAGCCTGGAAGGATAGCTCAGTTTCCCATTCATCTGCAGTGTGTTAATAATTGTAACGAAGAGTTTCATTTCCGAAAACAAACCGTGCTTTAGGGAGCACATTAAACTATAAACATTTATTTGTCAGCACGAATATATTTTTTGGATCTGTTTTCCTTTCATTGACGGAATAGCAATGCGCTTTTACTATTTCGAGGCTAGGAAGACTAGTTGAAAATGGACAAGTGTATGTATGATTATTTATCTAATAATTATATTATAATATTTAAATTAAATATTATGTACTTATATACATATTGAATTAGGAAGCTTACGGAACTCACTGACTATTTGAGTTCTTTACCAGTCCAAAATATTAATTAACACATAAGTAGAACAGGCGAATACTTCCTAAGCCTCTGTCGTGAATGCCATAGAAATATTCTTAGAGTACATCAAATTCTTATTTCTATTGAAAACATCTTCGAATCTATTATGGTTTCAGCAACTTTAACATCAAACGTCTGAGTTAGCCAAAGCTTGTAAAATTCAAAATTCATTCAAAAACAACTGGTGAAGGATTGGGGAGTGATTGCATATCCTGATGATCTTACCCACTACAACAACATTTAATATCTCTCAGAAAGCTAAAGTAATGCAGATTCAGGAAAACAAAGTTACTCCAATACAATTTGGTAGATATGAGTGATAACTCGTTCATGATACGAAATTGTACTACCAAAACAATTAGCCCAGAGAATAGTACTAACGATTAATTACGACTGTATTTGCATTCCAGTTTTTGGAAATTCTATCTCAAAAGTGGGAAATCTATTTATCTTGGCACCTTTCTACAATTACGGACTCATTTTCACTGCATTGTCATAGATATTTTTCATATAGAAACCAAAATAATGAATTTCTGAAATAATGAAAAAGTTAACCTGTCCAATCGGGTGACTGCATAATGTGTTGCTCGAACTTTGGCCCCTAATTCATAAAGTTTTACATTTTCACACGCTGTTGATGGGGTTATGAACAATTGTATGGTTTGATCAGAGTTTTTTTGCCAGTTCTCCGTCTTAAACTGTACGGTCTCTTCCAAGTCTTCTTAATTTGCAAACTATCTTCTGCAAGTTCCTCCGCTCAGATATCGTCCTCTACAAGATAAGTGAATATTTTGAGTCGCTTCTGCTGCAGAATTTAGAAAGACTTTAACCAGTGAAATTTTAAGTTCTCAATTTGGTAGGGCAATTTTTAGTGTAAGTGAGCATAAAAACTGATCGATGCCACTTTGCAGTTTTAGAAATTCAATATTACTGTTCAATATCACAAACATTTTAGATCTGAAATTATTCACAGGGTGATGTGAGGTTTGCACCAGTAAACCGATTTGTATGCACCAGCTGTTTCACTGTGATGAGGGTTCCATGCAGTCTCGACTTAGTCGTGCTGGTCTGTCCATGCAGCACGTACAACCTTACGCTCACTCCGGATAGTCTTTCGTTACTTAGTTGTCTGGTTTGCTTCTACGCACTCAAGCCAATCTCTTCTAACCCAAACAATTCCACCAATCACGATATTTTCTCATATACCGTCTGACAATCTCTCTTAACCCTTTAGCGGCTAGAATTAAGTATCCCATTTCATAAGGATGCTTCTAGTGTTTCGCAAAAAGCTAAATGCAGTCTTATTTTAGTTACATTTTACATAAAGCTCGAAATAGTTTCTCATAAAAAGCTATATGCATCCCTATAGCAAAAAATAGTTTGGTCGTTGAAGGGTCCATTCTCACGGCCAATCTTTCGTAACTCACGCGTTTTCACTCTCGCCAGCTAATTTCAGCAGATTCCTCTACTCGCTCCCAGAATTTTTTGCTCTCGTTTGCAAGACTCCATTCACTGTTGTGATCGTAGCGATCGCCTGGAAACTTGAGCAAGCATCACCCGCTACTCGTCATCGTGGCCCCCGTGCCCTTATCGTGTTCTGTGGGTGACATCCTCGAGCGTTCAGCGTAAAATTGACGAGCTTAAATTGCGAAAGCCGACGGCTGATATCGCACGCAGGGAAGAATAGGGCCTCTAGCTCCGTGTGAGAACAGTTTTTTTCAGGCTGAACAGCGGTTTTACGGATTCGAATTATATTTTCTCAAGCTACTGAATGAGAAAATTTCGCTCATGGAAAAAAGTAGGATATTTTCTACATGTATGTATGTGCAGTGCGGCCTACGTACACGATACAGAATCTTGTATCCAACCGAAGGTCATTCTTTTTTAAATATGATACCATCTCTGAGCTAAAGGCTAAGTAGTTTTGACATGAAGGTTACCATGCATTGACGGTCTAGAATTTTGCTTAAACCCTTAGTTTAACTATCAAGATGAACTTTTATCTGCTTTTAGTTGAGTGAAGATTAATCGGAAAAATATTAAGTATCGAACTGGGCTAGAAAAATTTCGTTGCGGTTCAAATACAAATACAACTTCAATGACTGAATACATTATAATCAGTTATTTCCATATAACGTAATTAGTGCGCACTGTCGCAAGCTGCTAAATTCGTTCCGTACAAATTGTGCGACTTAAATTATATCCCTTTCCATCTAGGAGTCACATTTGAAGGCGATAAATAAAACCTATAATTGCAATTCACACGTGGAGTAATACTAGTAGCGCTAATCACATTAAGCAGAACAAAAATACTGTTGATTTTAATTACCATAGAGAAAATGATTCCCAAAATTATTAAAATGACAGTTGTTATGATATTAGCAAAAATTTCTAAGATTTTCACTATGAACTTAGACTCGAAAAACATACGTGTTCTGCCTAAAAATGTTTTATAGAGATGGAAAGCATATTCGCTTTTCAAATGAGTTTTGCATGCTTCTCAAGGCACCCGGAGCTACGAGGTACAAATATTTTGATACCACCAGAACGGTATTGATTTAGCTAAGACACATGTTTTTCAAGGCAAACGAAACTAAGACGTGTAAATTCTATGATACTAACGGAGCTATGTGCTCTATGTTAAGCCCGTAGGAAGCTCCTCTACATCGAAATGAAGGGCTTTTGATATTGCAGTTCTACAGCTTTCTCCTTCAACCATTTAAACCCTGTACTTATTCCTCGTAGTAAACTATCCTTTTTCTGTGTTTAGTGTCTATGATTACGAAAAAAACATTAATTGGTAAGGTGTAACAGTTGCTTTATGCGTCACGTTCATTACAAGATGGTGGAAGTTAGTTAAAAATGAAAGTGATTAAAAAGGTGATTTAATGGAATTTTAAGTACTATGTGAGTTATATTACATTTAAGAGTCCCGTCGTAAAGGGTTGTAAATGAATCTTGCATTACGATCATGTGAGAACATCCTGGGTTAGAACGTTTATTTTCATTTTTTTATTTGTTTACACCTAAAAGTGAAATTAGTAAAGTGTCTAGCACATGATCTACAGCCTCGTGAAATCCTTTGCGTGAAGTTGGTATGCATTTTTTACCTTGTGTACGAGATGAATGCTTGAAGGGCTTTTGTCGGGCATATATTGTTCTTCTGAACGTAGGAACAAAGCATGAACGTGCGCAACGCAGCAGAAGAAGAGGGAAAGCTAGGTAGTAATGTTGATGTCATAGTAGTTAGCTGTTCTCAAAAATCATCTGTACATAGCTTAGGCATGAAATGTCAAACACAGAGTGTTTGTCAATATCAAAGCTGGAGAAACCCTTTTAAAATACAGGATCCTTTGGATAAATCAGCAAAAATTTAAGACGAGCGCTTAAGTATCTCATAATATCTCAGTGGATAATTACGATGAAGCCTTGAAATTTCGAGTTTAGGTGCATGAACTGAATAATGATTTAATTAACCCAATTTAAGAGTTTTCCAAAAATTCTGACCCTTATTTTCAAATTTTCAAATCCTTATTTGTACTGACCTTTCCTTAGGAAAGACTGAGTTAGAATGCCATGGGCCTAAAATGTGTGTGTGAAAGCTGTACATTGGACTTAAAAAATGAGCTAAGATCTCAAACTTTTATAAAAATTTTTTGCCAGAGTGAACTGTTAGTGGCTACAGATATATTTTTGTCCTGGAAGGGGTATGTTACAGAACGTTTTATTTTAATATATTTGTGTATATTAAGGGGCTAATTAGGCAATGCATACAAACTAGGACTTAAAGACTTAAGGACAAACAAATGAAGGATTTTCGTCCTTAATTAGTTATTCCACTCCATGTCAACAGTCCCGTGCATTTTTTCCAGAAACAGTTGATAATGCTTTTGTCAAAAGCTTGACGCCCCTTAATTTCAACCGCCTTAGTACGTAGAACATTCGATTCGTCGGACTGAGAGGTAAATTTTGTATCTTGATAGTGCAAACTGGCTTCCCTTTGAATTTCTCTCGTGCTTCTTTGATTCGACTTAGATCCTGATGAGCCCTGTTTCATCGTGCAGCATACATCAGAGTATTCTCCAGGGTAGGCTAAAATTAGATTGAGTTGGATAGCAAGGATACCTATGGTATTTATAAGTTTATCCGACCGTTGGAGTAAATGTCTTGTCTTGGTAATGTTATGTGCTCGGTCTTGTAAACTTTAATTTATTTTACTTCTACAACAACATGGCACGTGGAATTGTATGATGATCAGAAGAACTAATTCCATCTCGCGAGATGCAGTGGAAATAGCCCTATTATTATCGAAGTACGCAATTAGCGGCCACGTCTCACCATTACTACCATCGCCCGAGACTCACCAGTGCCATTCTAACCAAATATATCCCGTGATCCCGAGCAATGGATGTGCAACAGAAACTTCTTATTAGTAATGGAATCTTTTCCATCAGCTACAGGCAACTCAGCATGGATCAGCTGGAGGTTCACAACACTTAGTATTGCATATCCATCAAGCTGTGTGCCAATTGATCTTACGAATCCTCGAGGTTTTATTGTAACGTATCCTCGTCCAATTAATTGACGATAAGACGTAATGACTGTTAAGTGGCTGAACTTATCAGATACACCAATGCAAGCCAATGTTACTGCGATAAATTTGACAACACCTCATTTCATTCACGCACTGGGTGCTAATCCATCAAACTCCAGGCCTTGAATATGATCTGAATCAAAATTACTGGTCATCAGATTCTCCAGTGACCTGTCGCAGATAGCAGTAAACGTTTTATAGCCATATGTACAAAATATCGTATCGAATCCAGTTTCGTTTAGAACTTGCGAGTAGAGTAGCAGCTCGGTCAAAGACACATACTACGGGTTCACTTCATAGCAAATTCAGATAACATTTATGGTTAGAATACACTTTATAGAAGCACTTTTGCGTCTGATCGATACAGAGTTTGAACATTGGTGTCGTCAAGAGTGAGCATCCCATTTTCTAAACATAGCCGCTAGAACTTTGGGTGACCTAAAACTAAAAAATGCATGAGCGTTAACATTATAAGTTGGTCTGGTATATTAAAGAAATTCTCAGGTTCAACGTTCTGTTGGAAGACGGCTATTTTTCAAAATGTGAAAAATACGTGACAGAACCGAACTTGAAAATTGAAGGAACGAATTTAACACCAAAAGCAAATAAAACCATTGACCGAGATGTCAGATCTACCGATCTGTAATTTCATGTAACTTTTGTTGGATAAAAAGCCGGTCGCAATCAAAGAATCGCAGGTTGTTGAGCTTCTTCTCGCCGGTCATCTTCGTAGAATTACGTAGCATTCCCATTGCTTGACGGACGCAGCGTTTGATGACAGTGCAGTAAAGAAAGAAAAGGCCGCTCGCAGAGACATCCAAGCAATAAGTTCTAATGAAAGTTAGTTGACGGATCTTTTCTAGTACGCTATTTCGCTGACGAGCAATTCTTCTTTTTCGTGCTACAGCTACGCCCCGTTCTCAGAGCCCCAACGTGCCGAGGCGTGGGACTTTGGTTTAACCAGCGCACTCAATCTCCACCGTAGCAACGAAGTCCGTATATTGACGGAAGGTCAGGTTCGCCTTTTTGCACTATAAAATCAAAACCAAACTTTAACATTCTTTCATCGTAAAATTTCGAATAGTTATGAAGTTTAATACTGATAGGGCGTGTTGAATTATACTCAAGAACTCACAAGATCCTAATGAGTGAAAAACATCTACTTGCATCCATGGCTCAGAGTAAAAATTATTTTTTGACCCGTTACAAATTTTTACTTTGTGCAATACGCGAAATTTGATACTCACTTCACGCACTTTGAAAAAACCGAATAGAATTTGACTGAAATAATGAAAAAATCCATGGTTGAACGGAGAAAAATGAACTTGGAAAAATTGATTTCTAAGAAATTTTTGCTATTTGCCTACATTTTTTTACTTCGGTGTAGCATCAGGAAGAGCTGAATACGAAAGATACAGAATGGAATAAACATCTGCAGTTAGTTCTCCCAAGCTGAGTGTATTAGAATTATAAAATGAATGAAAATAAAAAAATAATAAAGAACTTGAAACTTTAAAATTTCAGTTCAATAATTGAACTTAAAAGTGATCGTTTGTACTGGAAGGCTGATGAGAGCTGCGTACTCATATTTTCACGTCGTGTGCTCGCGAGAACTGAGATGTGAGCAATGGGAGGTCATTATATTGAAAACAAAGCGTCAGGGAAAATATATTCGACGATAAATAGGTAAGGTCAAAACTGTACTTTTTGACGTGTGGCACAACAGTGCAATTTTTATTATATGATGATAGGGTTTTTTCTAAAATTTTCTTCTCATTAGTCTTGTTTTATTATTATTCAAAAAGGGTGGCGGGGAAAAATTACGTGAGAGTGTATTAAAAACTTGCTGCTCTGACGGAACTACCGCATTGTTGATGTCCGTCACTGGTTTCAGGCATCGCTTCATACCTCTCGCATGCATATATGACTGCACCCAT
>VOMN01013654.1:0-13071 GCA_014899125.1 Orchestia grillus
ACACACACACGCCAGACAGACACACACACACGCCAGACAGACACACACACACACCAGACAGACACACACACACACGCCAGACACACACACACACGCTGGACAGACACACACACGCCAAACACACACACAACTTCCCTCAACACATGGCCCGGGACACGCCCAAGAGACGCCCCATGGCCCTGCAGCGCCTCGACACTCCCGCGGTAACGCTTTTGCCGCACAAATCCACGTCTAATATTTAGCTAATTCCATTACAGATGTGGCTGGAAACTCCTGAGCAATCCGCACCGTGCAGACGGCAACACCACATCGGTATGAGGCTAGAGCGGTAAATTTCTGTTCATTTGTGGTGTTTGATCACGGAAAATTTCTGGTGAGTGAACTTTTTCTAAGAGCGACGTGCTGCTCAGAGCGACGTGCTGCTCAGAGCGACGTGCTTTTATGTAATCCGAATAAAAGTAAGGCAATTAAATTCTAATGTTGAACATATTGATTGACACTAAATTTCACCGTGACCAATTTGAATATCTTACATTCTAAAAAATGTGTTCATTGGCGGATTGAAAAAGAAAATATCCTCCTTCTATTTGTCCCCAGAATACTCATTTCCTTGTTAACTGCACCGAAGACAAAACGAAATGGGGCGCAGAAAAAGCATCAAAAACTTCACATCGCATTCACAGACTCACAAAAAAGTACACTCCCTATTTCCAAAAGCAAAATGAGTTTTCCAGCGTCCTCAACGCTAATGAGAAAATTTCAGGCTCACAAATCGACCGAAATGTTGACACAGCAAGAAAATTCGGTGACTTTGTCCTCACTTTACACCAACTACAGCACTCGTAATGTGGCGATGACTGCTGGTCACTTCAAACACCTGAGGTTGAGGCTCTGTCGTCGAAACAAGCGACCACTCACACCTCGCACAAGCGGGATTCGAACCGAGTTTTCATCTGGCAAGTCGACGCGACAGACCAGCTTCCGAAACCAGTATAACAATAACACTGAAAATTATCATCGTCTTGTTGTTTGGCAATCGTCTGCGAATCTGAAGCAACACTGACAGCAAGCTCGCCATACCGGTTTCAGTTTCAGCTTCTGCTTCAGTAACTAGTGCGTAGGGAACACTCGAGAATCCTAACTCCCACTCGAAAATGATGGTATTAAAAAATATGTCATAAAAAATCTACCTCTTGCCGAAGAACAGATGATGAGCCTCGCCGTATTTTTTTATGTATTCGAGGTTGTAATTTAGGTGGCATAAGATCATACAGCTGAGAATTTAACCCTGGAATGGTAACCTCTGGTTTCTCACACCCCGTAGTTTGCCTTCCATTTTTTTTCTAATGAATTTAAGGCTATAAATCTGCTTCAAGTCACCTCATATTTTGGGTTACCAGCCCAGGGTCAAAAATCTGGAATGCTAGCAGCAAGTGGTGTGGTGTGCAGCTACTCACCCTCCCTAATGGTCGTAGGTCACGCTCACCTGGAACAAGAAGACAAAAGTAATTATTATTAATTATATATTATCGAACAAAGCTGAAACATTTGCTTAAACCTCAATTATTCGTGGAATAACTGTCACCCTTCTTCACGTC
Source organism: Orchestia grillus (assembly GCA_014899125.1). Classification (NCBI taxonomy): domain Eukaryota; kingdom Metazoa; phylum Arthropoda; class Malacostraca; order Amphipoda; family Talitridae; genus Orchestia; species Orchestia grillus. The sequence goes on from VOMN01013654.1 coordinate 1,599, forward strand.
TCTTGCGTTTAAGAAATAAATCGCAGCGTGGGTAATGGGGGAGATTTTTTATGAGCTGAGGCATCTTAAGCTCGCACAAACGAACGTGAACTCAAACGAATACTTCCGTGATGGTGCCTCTGGTTGACCAACTCTATGTGCATTTGCAAACAAGTGACTGCAACGCTGCGCCTGTCACATTACAGCGCGGTCATTCCTTTAAAATCACCCGTCGTTATAACATTCCGCTTCGTAATCTCGGTAGTAGGAAGTAGTAGAAATTTCGAGGGTTTTTCGTATCGAAACTTCAGTTCATTCGAAATGAGTAAGCACAATACGTAAAGTTTAACAAAGCTGGAGGGCCGTACGCCATCGACTATACATATCATGGCAAAAACTGGGAATTAAAAATAACAAATCTGGCTCGCAAGAGTCTATGGAATCCCGAAAATTGAAACATTCTCCAGCTCTATCTCGGGTCTCAATACTTCAGAAAATGTAACTGCAAGTGGCATTTGTATCCAATGAATCATTCAAGCTGCAAAAGCAACATTTTTGAAATGCTTCAGAATCTTTAGCATTGCTCGCGAGTCCGATCAGTCCACGGATTTTTGCCCCGTAGCGAGATAGCAGGGAGGCGGAAACACTTCACTAATAGGATTAACGCTCGCCCATTTCAAAAGCCAGAACTTCGCTGAAGCTGCACGGAAAGATTAGTCCGAGTTCGTCTGTGGACGCTGATACAATTGTACGTGAAGGGGTTCTGCTCACACTGAAGATTTTACACCGAGAAACATTGAAATACTTTTATAAAGAGACTGGAATATCTGCTATTAAGGAAAAACTGAATTAGGAAACTTGATGCAACCAGATGCAATGTTTTTTGTTTAGATTTCTGTTTAACGTGATCGCATGGCCCCCAAGCTGGTGTTTTGATTCATAGCAACTTACACCGTTGTTTTCCTCTACGCGTGAGGGGCAGAATCGTCCATCGCTACCGACCGCCTCGATACCAAAGCGCAACGGCACGACTCCAGTGTGCTTTTTGAAAAACGCCTCCCGAAGCCAAACGAGATTAGGTCCCAAGCACATTTGAATGGAAGATTAGACTGGAAGCACTTTTCAGGGAAGATAAATTCGATGGAACTTTACGTTATACAAAAAGGCAAGTTGCGATTGCTAGTAACTTTTAAGAATTGCGAGAATTACATATGATGAAGTGTAACGTTTGATACCGAGAGTTTGTTCTTAAATCTTTATGTACTGCAGATGCTCCGATCACTTCTATGATTAAACCGAGTTTTCCACAACGCCAATACAGAGGGGTTTAAAAAAATGTATCCATTTGTTATTAAACAACTCAGAAACAAAAAGACACACTTACTAATCTCAAGCGGAAGTGTAGTGAAATTATGCAATTAGCCAGCGATAGGTGGCTCTTGCAGGCAAATCGGGCTCACGCGTGGGTCTTTTGTTTTGAAATGTTTGAATAACAAACGTTGACAACAGTGTTTTGGACTCCTCTGTAACTGATAAATTCTGACGCCTGCAGTGACGTAGCTTTGCACACCGCAGTGAGTGTCCTCTGCGGACTGGCGTCCAAGTCTCAACAGAATATCCTCCTTCTATCGAAATGAACGAGTTATACCCTTGAATTTATTTTCAAGGAGAAAATGTGATGGTGAAACGACTTTAACAGCTAAAACATCTTTAAGGTTGTTTTCAAAAATTCGGGAGTGCGTTTCAAAATTTACAGCTATAGTCTTCTGTAAATGAAATTTATGTTACGGAACGAACAGTGGTTTTGCGGAATCGCGAGTCCCCGATCATGAATACGAATATGTAGCAAACGAGAATTGAAAGTAACCGGACACAAGTGAAAGTTGTGGGAGTGAAAGACCAGAATTACGAGCGTTCTACCTGACTTGGGCACTTCGTGGGTAAGAAAGATGTTCTCCTGCGGTGCGAGTGATCGCGAGTTCGAGTCGGACCGGCTCTTCGTTTTCCACTCCCCCCAGGAGTAAAACGGGTACCAATTGATACTGGGGTAAAGCCTGCGACACACTGGCATCCTGGCAAGAGGATGATGCCGTCACCTGTCCCACTCGAGATACAGAAACTGGGTATGAGAATCGGCGCCAATGGCCCTCATGGGTACATAAATGGGAACTTTACTTCCTGGATGTAGAGCGGTGTTGCAGAAATTATAATATTCGAAAGTTAATTATCCATCAAAAACTTGTGCATGGCATGAAATTCAGGTCATGGATCTGCGTTGAAGATCTTGAAGAACATTCTTCGAGATTTGGATGGCATTGGAATTATGGCAATTCTGCACCATTCAGAGTAATTTCCACGAGTTAGGGCGGAACTCGAAAATCTCCTTTCATTTTGCTCCAGTCCAGCGCCCTGCTAAAGAACCTTCAACAACTCCCCTGTCGCTCAATAGAATGAAGTGCGCAAGTTACGTGGAACGAATAAAATCAACCTTTAAATTAGGAAGTTTGAAGCGTTTTTGTGCCACGGCCGCCGAGAAGTTGCTCTAGACCATGGCACTTAGGTCTTCAGCGACAGCATCAAACCTCAAGAAATGTTGCAGGAAGTCAAGAAACTGCCAGCGCCGCTTCACGGCCACTTGTGTGCAGTCAGCAAGGGATTCAGTGCGAGAGGTAGTAAAATTTAGATTAGGGTGCTGTGGAATGATTGTTTTCACGCGAGCTAATGCACGTCACAGTATTCAGAATGGGGAAACTTCTAGTTTCTTTTTGCTAACGGAGCTTTGAAGGGTAAACTGTGAAGGAAATTTAAAAGGTGCTAAATTTCACGCATTGGAGCGTAAAGTTGAGTTTTGGTGACCATGATCTAATGTTTTGCTTAAAATTCTACAGCTCGCTGCGTCATTAGACTGAACTGCGTCCGAACTAACACTTTCTCAATCCTCCGCTCATTCAAGTCATTTTCGCCCAAGTTTTTAATATTCCGACTACTATATTTTGTCTGATACTTTCCTTTTCGATCGTTATTAATATAATGTAGGTACATTAATTACTAATCAGAGTGTCATAAACGATGTTATTTCACTGGAATGATTATTGTTACCATCAACACTATATAATAAAACGCCAAGTGTCTTCTTGAATAAGGTTATAGATTTTTTGTGCGTAATTTCTGTTATGTTATTGCAATGGAAATCTCATGGAACGAATTAAATTTGTGGAGAATTTTATGCACTTAATTATACAGGGTGGCCCATTAGTAAGGTACCCTTACTGGTATCGGTAGCACTGATACGTTAACAAATGTTTAGGACGCAATTTCATGAAAGGGCACCCTACTTTTGGGCCACCTTGTATAATAATGGCTCGGTGTTGGTTGATTGGTCCTTCCGTCCGTCCGTCCTTGTGTCACACTCTTCAGGATTTAGATAGAAGAAAATTCCCAGGTCCGTATTTCTAAACTAATAGCGAGGGTGTCAGCTAAAGTAGTCCGTAAGAGTGATACTGAAAATAACATTGTTTCACGTTAGAGTTACCGTAAATGAGAGGACATCTCAAGAAGTTAATATCATTTGACCTCCATTTTTAGTGGGCCTCGTCCACTAGTAGTACCATAAATGATGTTTTTTCACTTTGATTGTAGCACTTCACCGACTCTGACTACGTCACAGTGAGAGAGGAAGGACCATTCAGTATGGACGAGAGAAAACAGGGAATCTATGCACAAAGCATGTCCCTACACAGGATCTCCTCCCGCGCATAGAAATAACAATTTATGAATGAAGAGGAAGAAACGGTGAAGAAGAGACAGCTAAGAAGGTATGAAAATTAAAGAAAGTAAAGTGGGCACGAAAGATAAAAGTCCCGAAAGCCTATTTATACCTAAGGTAACTTAACAGTGGCCCCTGGGTTAGATGGAAAAACCTAATTAAGCTAATTATGTAAATATAGATACAACAAACGATGGACAAACCTAATTATGCTAACTCTATTGGCTATCTTATGCCTCTGAGGGAGGTTGCTATAGCCAAGGTCATCAACCTTGTCAATATATTTCCAATTGTCCCGTCCTCAAACGAAGACTCTAGGTTAATATGAGCTAGTCTTCTTGGCCTACTTGAAAAAAAAAGTTTCAGCCGTGAATTTTACAATTGTTCAACTTCCTCAAGCTGATTTCGTCTCCATGAGTCAGCGCGCTGCTTGACCGTTGCCTGCCCTCCTCACATCTCAGGCTCCTCTCCCTCCCCACCTCACGTCCCCGCGTGCCCTTGGCTGCGTGCCGCCGACTTGCAAGAAAACCGATCCTGCAATTACGGCCCAAGTCTTCCTGACTCGTTCCTGCAGTTTGGGGAAGCCAATTATGGTATCGTCTTCTCGAACGAGCAGCCCACGATTCCCACAGTTTTTGTCCCTCTGAGTATGAGTTTGATGTGTCGGAGTATGCTTTTTGTGTCATACTAGCCATTGATACGTAAGCTTTAGATTGATACAGTTAATTACTTGTTCAAATCTTTGCTAAATTATATTCACTGGTTTCCACTCAAGAAAACTTTCTTAACTCAGTCCACAGTCAAGCCTATTAGCACACAATCCCTTTAGATTTTTATTACTTTTCAATAGATCTTTGTGCTACAAATATCCAACTAACTCCAAACAGAAGAGCAACCTATTCCAACTCGCTCTCTCGTATCCTCGGACGCTTACGGGACTGATCTACCGACCAGGAAAGTTTTCAAACGTCTGAACGCTGGAGAGCAAAATGATCCGACTCTGCAGTTCTGATTGCGCAACTTCTCATACGTCACCTTTTTCGTACCCTGCAAGTCTCACTTTGGAAATGGCACGAGCCACTCTCAGAAAAGCAGCCACTGACCTCTAGCAACGCTCCATGAATGCGTTGGGTCCAACATTGCAACCAGGTACAGCCGCATGAGAGAGACGTCATCGCATGCACTTACCGGCCTACAGCTCGCTCGCTTTTGCAAGGTGCCATTTCCTCCTGTGGTTAGTGGCCCTTAATTAAACAGCGGCTGTGTGAAAACCGTTCTAAAAGAGCTGTGCTGAAACGCCTGTTTCAAAAAAAAGGTTTTAAAGAGGCAGTCAACAGAAATAGCTCAGAGACGGCGTTTCCAGCTGCAATGCCTTCTGTCATTTTTTACGTCACTTCCAATTTTCCTCTTCTGTTCTCTGGAAATCATATTCAGTGATGACACACTCCTAGCAAATTTCTCTTAATACTAACGAAGAGGCGCCTGGAGAAATGGAAATTCTATTTGAAAATTGATGCGATTGCCTATCAACCAAAAATGAATTCATCTGCTTAATAACAAGCAATTTGCGTTTTTAGGCGTCGCTCACACTCCTATGCGATCACTTTAATTTCTGCTGAACAAATTAGGTGCGGGTCAATGCTTTTCAATGAGAGGTTCCAGGTTTGATAATGAGCTTAAAATCAGTGAATAATTCAAATAATTTGATGATAAATTATTCCAATTTACAGAATGCTTGGGACGGCCTTAAAAGCCGCTCAAATAGCAACACATCACACAATGTTTCGTACGCTTCCAATTTGTACACCATGTCAGTAGATACGGTGGCGTTATCTCTGTGACGTAGGTAAATTGGACTTGATAATTGAGCAACTTTAACCGAACATTCTGCACGTGCGAGCTAATTTTCTCATCCAAGCTGGGAAACTTTAATGCTGTACAACCCCCCTTTGTTTATGCTTCTTAAAAACGCAAGTCATGAAGATTTACGATCTTCAATATCCATGTTTACGAGACTAACAGAGAAATTCATGGTAGCTTTAGAGACCGCTTACCGTGTTGTTTTGGGAACTCATTTAGTTTTACAACCAATCCCGTTGATATCGATGTTAAAACTGTAACGTACGAAGGTATTACTTCTTTCACTTCATTATGGGTCGAATTTAGGTATTTTTTACGAAGTCAGGTGTCATATTGCCACTTTATTTTCACTAGTGACGAATAATGACTCTTGATTACAAGTAAACAGTGAATAGTACACTTGCAAGTATCCTTGGTGAGTTCGATAGTTTCTTGATAGACGTAGGTTTATATTCTTACAGGGAATAGATCTTCGACTGCATCATTGGATTGCACGCCTTAATAGAAAAAGATTTTTAAAATACAGCACTGAGATGTTGAATTCATCAGTTTTTTTTTATTTTTAGCTTTGCTATGATGTATAAATCTATCCGAAAAATAAATCCGGGTCAATTGTGCCAAATTCAACGAAATAGAACAGAGCACATAAATTAATAGAGAATTTTTGGCGGAAGTTCGATTCCCAATGAAACTCGCGAGGACACAAAACACCTCGCACCAAACTACGTATCCTGAATTCGTCGTTCATTGTTTCTTTTTGGGAAAACTCACCGCCTCAAAATTTATACCACGCATTATTCTTCCGCGAGAATTGATATTCAGACAACGAACACAATTTATCAGCGCTCAGCATCACGGAAGGAAGATAATCTTCGACACTTTCCCAGCGTCCAAGACACGCAAATTTCCCCTCGAGAGCGAGTGGCAGCGCTGGGTGCTGGAGGCTCTCAGACAGTCGCCAGGGACCTCAAAAAGAAAGAGTTGCTCAGAATCTTCGTCGTTCGTCCGAGAAAACTGTCTGCCTTCAAACTTCCGTGAATAGAGTCGAGAAAAACTGAACTTTACGAGCAAAGGAAGTTTGGAATATTCTGGTGACTCGGTATACCTGTACGTCGTTTGAGTACGAAACCCATTCCAAAAGACAAAAACATACTAAGTATCGAGTTACCGGCCAAAACACACAAAATATACGTAATAGAAAATAAGACCAATATGGAAAAGGCAGCCTTTGGGATACCGAAACGCAAGTATGAAAGAAGAAAGTGCCATAAAATTATTAAGAATGCCAACAAATCCGCAAACAACAAAGAAGGAATGACCCAGTGTTAGGAAGGCAAAAGAAATAAAAATATCCTCGACACTAAATATGAAAATCGTTAAATGCTACGAAGACGTACTAATAATTATTTGAGTGATCGACTAATTTTTATTCCAGAATGAGCTTCAAGCATGAGAATCTGTTTTAGATTTACATCCAAATCGAAGAATGCAAAATTGGGCAATTACAACTTATGGAGAGGTAAATTATGTAAAACAGCATGGGAAATAGTAGTGGAAACATAAGATACAATAGAAAATGTACAAATAGAACAGCAAAGTTGGACAGTGAATGAGCAAGCTGAGGCAGGAACTCCAGCGAGCACTGACGTGTCAGATGCTTGTGCAGAGCTTCATAATGCACAGTTTGCCTTCACTGGAGAATACAAGCTGCACACATGTTCAATAATTCACACAGAAAGAAATTATTGATATCCAACTCATAACTAGACATCGTGTGCAGGATTGTTGAGTCACTATGCTGCAAAATGATGCGCGTGGTAGACGAATATTCAGGCAGCAGCTCCGCAAAATGCACTTTATTATTTGTGGCCGTTTATAGCGCAGTGGGTAATGCATTTCGTGTTCAAGTGAGGAGGTGGCAGGTTCTGCTCCCGGCATGTGACAGGAGGAGATTTATGGAGTCACAGAATGCTTTCTTCGGGAAAGGAGGGTGGAAGTTCCTCATCTTTCACAACACTCAGTTGTCCTGTCCGTAATTAAAAGGCTTTTATACGGGGTGACGCAAAAAAAGGAAAACCCATTTTTGAATTAGGGTATTTTACAAATTATTAATGCTAGGCCTTTAGTTGGAAGACTGTGTGATACGTTGACTTTTTGAGCATATTTGTCAAGCCAACATTTATCTAGGATTTGTATCATGAATACCAACATTGAATGGAATTCCTTCTTTTGCGTCACCCTGTACATAGTTAACGCTGGAATCAATTGATTGCGTTCCAACGGACTACAAAGCAATTGGGGTACCTGAATATTCTCAATTTGGTCGATCTCAGAACGCAAGCTCAAAAATTTACAGTGAAATCTCTCTTTGGGGCGGATAAGTGTTGCAAGTTTTTTTTAGTATTTTGCAATGTTGCCTGTAGATATGGCATTATTGGGCCACTTCTCTCCCGTTTTAGTCCTTTGATGCGAACATTTTCCTGGGTTATAGTCCGTTCGAGCGAGCGACAACCGCAAAAAAAATCTGTTCATGGCACGCCAACTGCAGTACGTTGAAATAGAGCTTCATTCTGATCTCCCTGACTGCGTCTGCGTTCTGAGACCACCGCCCCGCTGCTGCTGCTCCTCGCGTTGCAAGGACCGCACACGACACCAACGCGCCTATCAACAAACCAAGAATACAAGCAGCAGGAAAACATTCCCCTGTACTTCAGACCGCTGTAGCTCAGTGAAGTTCTTTCTAATGTTTTACTTACACGAACCCGGTCTAACTTTCATGCTGAGGCGCTAATAATTTCCTATATATTATGCCGAATAAGTAAATCTATAAATTAATTTATATGCTCGTATTTATCAAGAGGGTGGCGTGAAAGTTCGACTGTGAACTGGGCGCGCCACCCCTCCGATTGGCCGAGGTAGGTTCTCAAGTCCAGCTTAGATTTAAGATGAAGAATAAGGTTTGATACGCTGCTGACTGAAGTTTAGGGAATATCTTTCGAACGATCAAATATGATGAGAAAAATTGCATTAATTTACTCCCATGAGCCGCAATGACCAGACCATAAAAAATCGACTGTCAGATTTAAATTAGCTGAATCGGAGCTGTTTCGACAAATTTAAAAAATGTTGGTTTGTGTTCGAGTCTGAGAATTTTCTCACAAAACTACTAGCGAGCGTCTTGTGCAACTAGTGTGAACTAGCCTTGTCCATTGACAATTGAATGCTCAGCATGGTCGGTAATGGGAGATTGTAACGGTAGCTGGGACTGGGACAAGCCACTCTCGCAACAAGCTGGGACTGGGACAAGCCGCTCTCGCAACAAGCTGGGACTGGGACAAGCCGCTCTCGCAACAAGCTGGGACTGGGACAAGCCGCTCTCGCAACAAGCTGGGACTGGGACAAGCCACTCTCGCAACAAGCTGGGACTGGGACAAGCCGCTCTCGCAACAAGCTGGGACTGGGACAAGCCACTCTCGCAACAAGCTGGGACTGGGACAAGCCACTCTCGCAACAAGCTGGGACTGGGACAAGCCACTCTCGCAACAAGCTGGGACTGGGACAAGCCACTCTTGCAACAAGCTGGGACAAGCCACTCTCGCAACAAGCTGAGACAAGCCACTCTTGCAACAAGCAGGGACTGGGACAAGCCACTCTTGCAACAAGCTGGGACAAGCCACTCTCGCAACAAGCTGGGACAAGCCACTCTTGCAACAAGCTGGGACTGGGACGACCACCACAGGACGCTCGAGGACCGGACACATGCCCCCGGTGGCACACAGCCAGACGCGCCCCTCTGGCGACGGCCTCGCATGGAGCCTCCAGCCAGCACGAGGACCTGTTCCAGGAAGCTGCCGCGCGGCCTCCTGCGCTCACCGCGTCCCGGAATATTCCCCAGAAAACAGTCCGGTCTTTTTGTGCCGATGGTGTCGTGGCGGTCTTTATTTTAGTAATCGTGCGCCAGTATTTTTTTCATGGATCTTATTCCGGGTTCGTAACCAGTCATACTGTACGTAGGATTTCGGGATCTTTAGGGGAGTCTCTCGCGTTGATGATGTACTGGAATATTCGCCCTGGATTGCACTCCGGAACGTTATTTAGAGATTAAATCGTGGGATGTAATCCCGAACTGCGGTTTATTATCTCCCAGGTGCTGTGGCTAATCCACGGCGATTTAGCGCTTAAAATTGACGGCGATTTAACTTCAATTTTATCTCACCCTGCCCGGGTTTGCCAAATGTACTTCAAGTATTAATCAGGATGAAACACAAGCGTTTCCCTTTGCTCTCATCTTATATTTTTAATCAATTCAGGAGCTAGACCTCTGAGCAATCGAGATTCAATTAATTACGTCCAAAATTTAATTCTATCATTTTTTTCGCATTAAGAGCGAAGAAAGCACTACATGCACTGCTTGTCAAAGCTTACATTCATTCAGTCAGAGAAATTAGTATCGTTTGACTCCCATAATGAAGCTGGCAACCCTCAACGAAAATTGCTCTCAAATGAAGCACAGCGGCCAGTTCGTGCTTGCCTCACGCACTGCCTGCAGAGTCCGTCCACAGTTGTGGCTTGAGTTGCTCTTAGCGATGGCCAACTTCGGGACCGGATAACGACGGACATTTTAAAATCATGCGATGGTTGCGATTAAAAATTGGGAATTTCACGGTTACTAATTAAAGTTATTCGTGCAGTTATTTTCGGTGAATTGTAAATTTGATGTGCCGCATATGAATTCAAACGTCCAGAATCCAGCGCACAATATTTCATCACCATGGATAATTGAAGTTAATAAGATCCTCGACGACGGACAAATTAACGTAGAAATTTTTATGTTTGCTCCAGACACTGTAAAAACATGCACATGTGCGTAGTATAGACGCGCCAGCAGTTTTTCGCTGCCTCTGAACTCTTATTTTCAAAACCCACAGACGATTTCGAATGATTGTGACGAGCCTGACGTTGGCCAGAGGAACCTTGAGCTGCCGCCGCCACTTTTCCTAAAAGAATATCGGAAAGTCTCCGGTAATCTTGCCAGGTCTGGCCATAGCCCCTATCTTCTTCAGGCCTCCAGTCTAGCCCAAAGATAGACTCAAGAACAAGTCCAAAGAGGTAACTCAAACACGGGCAAGTCTAAAGAAAATTCCAATGTCAACCTCCAAAATCTCGGAAGAAAAAATGTGCGGCCACACGCAGGTATCTACAGCGACTGTCAAAGTCAAGTCAAGCTGCACGCAAGCATCGAGGGAGGCATCGAGGGAGGCATCGAGAGAGGCATCGAGAGAGGCATCGAGAGAGGCATCGAGGTAGGCATCGAGGTAGGCATCGAGGTAGGCATCGAGGTAGGCATCGAGGTAGGCATCGAGGGAGGCATCGAGGTAGGCATCGAGGTAGGCATCGAGGTAGGCATCGAGGTAGGCATAGAGACGCTTCAGTACGAGTTAAGGTTGGTCTCACCCAAGCTTGAAAGTTTTGAAGCAGAGAAAAAGGAAAATATAAAGTCACGAGGTCTACAGGTAAGCCTAAAGTCAGGAGGTCTACAGGTAAGCCTAAGGTCAGGAAGTCTACAGGTAAGCCTTAAGTCATGTCTCAAGGCAAACTTCAAGTCAGGTCAGACGGTAAGCCTAAAGTCAGGTGTGACGGTAAGCCTAAAGTCAGGTCTGACGGTAAGCCTAAAGTCAGGTCTGACGGTAAGCCTAAAGTCAGGTCTAGAAGTAACATAAAAAACATCTAGCAGAAAACAGGTTAAAGAGCATGTCTTCACGCCGTGCTCATACGTCACTTCATGCTTTTAGGCGGCGCGGCTAAGGTCACGAGGCGGCGCGGCTAAGGTCACGAGGCGGCGCGGCTAAGGTCACGAGGCGGCGCGGC
>VOMN01013655.1:0-17146 GCA_014899125.1 Orchestia grillus
CCCCCGTATTGAGAAAAGGTTGAGAAACTTCAACCTCTCATGTTGAACCCTGTTCAACACGGTTCAACCTCACTTCAACCCTGTTCAGTAGGTCTGCCTAAAGTAAATATAAACTGTAGAAAGTGAAAAACTATTACTGCCTAGGTGTACTGTACTTGTTCACAATTATAAATTGTCAAACAATGAAAAAAGTATCCAGTAACCATCAAGAAATAGTTGCACTTTATAACAATGCTCTACATGTTCACAAATCTGTATTAAAAAAGAAAATATATAACTTGTGCAAGATCAGGGAATGTGGCTGCTAATGTTTTGTGCACCTAAACTTGAGTTATGCTGGAAGATTTTATAAGTCTTTAGTTACAGTTACTGTAATATTATGCGTGCCCAAACTTATGAGTTTTGACTGCCTGTTTGTTCCTGGTAGCCTTTAAATAACCTTGAAATTTTCTCTTTTCTTCATTCAATAGTTATCATTTGGAGAGATTTTTATCAGCTAACTTAAGATGTATCCTGTTGCAAGAAGCGGTAATCTTTTTAACAAATTATCCCATGTTCATTGGTATCCTGTGACTTCAAATCTTTCACCAGGAAGTGGAAGCTTGCAATTTGTAAGGTAAGTTGGGATTTTAAAATATTAGTATCCTAATTCTAAGTCAATGCACTAATGCAGCCATTCAGTTTTGTCATTATTCAATTCATGACATTTTGAAGACAGATATTTCTGTGCAAAGTCACTTTAGATTAGTAGATAGTTTATATATAAATTTATTTTTTAAATCCCATACCATTAGTATGGGTTAAGCTTAAAGTTATGCTTAAATTAAATAATCATACACAGTTAATTAAGTAATTAGTGAATGAAACAATTTATTCCGTGAAGAGTTTTAGGTTTTTAAAGACAAACAGTCTTGGCCAAATTAGTTATTTAGCATAATTTAGACTGGCATGAGTCCAAATTTCATGTTTCCATTGATATTGGATTAATGATTGTTGGCCTGTATTTTTACTTGAGGCAAATCTTGTCATCAACACAGAAGAAGGTAATCACTCATAATATTGTGCAAGGTGGTGAAATCATATAATGCTAGGGATAATATAGCTGGCATATATCATGTGAAAATTTGGCATATAGTTGGCATATATCATGTTGGGGTTTATTTACTCTGTTGCTTACAGGATAGTTTTGATTTAATACAATAATAAGTTGACTAGATTAGCAATTTACTTTATAAATTCTGATATTTTGAGTCATTTCTACTAATAATTAAAAGTTGATTTTATAAGCTCTGAGATAATAGTGATTAACATTCAGAATTATGGAATTACTTGCTAGTTACTGTATCTTTGTATCACTCTAGGTATGCATATACTATGTATCTAAAAGGATATTGTGTAGAGAGAAAGATTGCATTATTTCATCCATAAATTGATGAGTTTATTTTCAATTTATTGGTCCAAAGTTATTTCAAAAATGCAAGACATTACAGCTGTGAAGCCTGTCAATGTATTCTTGCACATCAAGTGTGCACTATGTTAAATGCAATATTATTTGGTAGAATAAATAGTATGCATTTTAGAATGGTAGATACTTTGTCATGATGAATCTTCATTAAAATGGTCTTTGCTGTATATTTCTTTAAGATTTCCTTTCTATATGTTGCCAAAGCAGTTGTACTTCCATGATTAATTAAAAACATTTATTTACCACAAGTAATTTACAGTTCTGTTTTCCATTGTACAGCATCTGATTGTGAAACTGCTGATCATGCCATTATGGTTGTCATGTTCACTGGCTGTTTGGTGTGAGGAAGCAGCAGGAGAGCAGTGCTTGTCACAAGATGGGACCAGCAGTTGCCTACTCTGGTGCACTGATGTCATCACTGGCTTAGGGTATAATTTTTAAGCCTGTTTTCTTTTTTTCATAGTACCGTTTTCAACAAAGAACCCTGTACATTCATAAAAATAACTATTGACAGTCAATGCCAGGCTTTTATGTCTCCAATGAGCATTCAACCTTCCTTCCTCTCATTCATTTGGCACAAAAGTGTGAGCATTTTGAGCTCCATTGCTGGTACAACATCCTGGGCTGCCACCAGCTAGTGCAGTTTGGTGTTGCTAATAAGCCATACAAGACTGGGAAAAGGAGAGTAGATCAGTTGCAGTAAATTCTGATGTGCAATTCATTTAATTAATTTTGTATGTGGTCTATACAAATGGTTGCAGTTGAATTATGTTCAGTATAGTTGTGATGACTGAACTGTACCTATGTTTTAGGGAGATTGTGGTTTGTTGTTCTTATGAAGTTTTGATGATGTAGGAAAAAATAGAGCTGTGGAGCTACTATGAGCAATTTCCTTTAATACTTGTAATGTACAAATTCATATCTTTGTTTGATATTAGTGAACCCAAATTTAGAGGTGTTTGGTTATGCATAATGTATTTTTTATGTACATAAAGGTGAGGGATGGCTTCATATGCTGTATCTTCTACTGTCTTTTCTTTTGTTATTGAGTTCAAACAAGGATTTTATTGAATTTTACTCTAGTGCTAGCAAATTTTTCTTCCCATTTTCATGTATGATATTACCTTCAGATGGCGAAAGATGCGTCTTTGTCCTCCCAATTTGAACAAGCGGATGATTGTGCCCTTTTACAACCCAAAAGAAGAAGGTGAACAAGATGAAACTGATAGGCTTCATCAACAATATGAAGCTACTTATCCTTCACTGAGGTAAACAAAACATCTTATATTGCTGATAATTGTTTAACCTTGATTAGTGTTTAAATTATGTATTCCATGTAGATATTTGGTTTACTCAACTTCATCACCTTACTTGTGCAGAATGAATTGTTTGTGTTCATTGTGAAATTTTCATTGAGTGCTATAGGTGTAGGTATATGCATATGTGTGCAAGTGATGAAACAATATTTCGAGATGATTAGCGTTTTCATTAAACAAATTATGCAAATTTTTCATATAAATGGGTTTGCTAAAACTTGTAGGATTATGTACGCCTTGTGCACGTAGGTACTGACATATTGAGAAAGAAAGAAAGATGCATCTTCATCCTTCTATTTGAATAGAGGGGGACACCTATGCAGGCAGTCGAGTGGTCAGTGCGTGACTGCACCATGACCCTGAAGTCCACAGCTACCTCTACCTATTACTGGGCACAAAATTCAAATCTTTGTATCTCACCTCTGAATCTCACCTCTGGGGCCCCCCAATCCAGGGCAATGTCAGAATCGAACCCCAGGTCAGGGAGGCAGGTACGGTCCCACGCGCCAGCACACAAGCAAGAGAACACACATGCACACCCACAACTCAGGCTGAAAAGTGCGCGGTTGACCATCCGGAAACACACCAAAGCAACCACAACCACCAACCAAGAACCAACCCCAAAACCAGCAAGAATCAACACACAAAAACAACCCATAAAAGGACACAAATTACACACACCTCCTGCTCCTGCTTTCACTCATTCTGTTTAAATATTGCTTCAATGCACATTTTTTTAAAAGGTGATTATTTAAAATGTAATCAATACTGTTGTTTTTGAAGTGAGCTAAAATAGTTTAGATCACTGAATAAATTAGGCACCTATAGTCTTTGGGACTCTGGACTCATCAGTTCACTGTACATTTTTGAGCTCCACTCCAAGAATAGGGTTGGTTGAGCTCTGGGCAACTTTTCTTATGGTTTATGTGCAGAGTACTAACTGCTACAGCAGTATTTACACTGGTTCCTATCTATTGCACGTGTTTGTGGACTCAGGTGTACTTAAGTCATACTGCTTCCTTCTTGTTGTTGTTGTTTTTTGTTGGCAATGTATTGATGCGTAATGTCAGATGTGCTCTGTATGTGTGTATGTTGTGCAAGAAAAAATTGTTTACGGCATGATGATTCTGAATCTGACTTTTTTTTGCCCCCATGCTCCTCGGTGGACGATGTCTTCTACCCGAGCTACTCTAAGTCTTGTGACATTTCAACGAGTCTAATGTTCGAAAATGAAAGGGTTGGGCGAGGTGGGTTACAGTCTTACATTTGGCTTTCTGCTGAGCAGGATCTACCTCAAAAAGCTGTACCACAAAGCCACGGACAAGGCGGCCATTGAGATGCAGGAGGCCGAGGAGGAGGAGCTCGAGCACCGCGAGATGATGGAGTATCTTAACAAGGAAAATAAAAGGCTTGCTGCGCTACGAGAAGAACGGTGGGCTTTGATTTATTAGGGTGGCAGCTCTCACAAGCTTTAGAGTGAAACTTTTTTTAGTTGAGAAAATTTGTAGTGTCTCATATGAGGAATTTTCTGTTCTGATCCCTGAAGCAATGTTATGAATATATAGGTTTGATTCTTCAGTCAAATGAGTTCCTTGTAAGCTTGCATTTTATGTTGTGTTGTACTGTAAACAGAATGGAATTTTTCTCAGCTGGCTACACCACTCTGGCACTCGAGTTATGGGAGAAATTGCGGAGAATTATTCATCGTTTATTTACCGCGAGTAATTTACATTTGACACAGCACTACAGTCTTATGAGAAATGACAATGAAATGGCCACTGAAGAGACACTACTAATTGCCTAGGTACGCTGCTAGACTTACAGGGTGTGTAGTGATTGCCCAATGATGAAGGATAATGAAGCGAGATAAATTTGGACATCACCACTAGTGAAAGTACACAAATTATAAGGAGTCTGAACAATGAAAATGTGTCAAGTTATAAAAATTTCACTTTATTAGACGACAAGAAATGCAGGGAGATGCATTGAATACTCGAGTTTTAATATTGCTCTAAATGAGAGACAGAAGTAGAATTGTTAGGCATGTAGTGTTCAAGAAGGGCTGTTAATATTGCACAATTTTGTTGAGCAAAGAGTGAGAGAGAGCAGGAAAAATTGCATCATTTTGAAATTGCTCTAAATCGATTTTTCAATGATAGGTGAATTGAATGAGACTATAAATATTTTACATTTGTTCATGGTAGCGCAGTGAGCAATTAGGGAAGGCTCGTGAGAGGTAAAATTGATGTTTACAAGAATACAGAGGAATCTATAAAACTGCATTCACTTTTCGTAAAACGAAAAATTCTAAAGAAAAACTCGCTTTTTAATCTTTCACGGAAGCGTCTTGTAACAATTGATTAGCCATGGGTAGGTGGCACTCTCTGGCAATTGGCACACATGCGCCGGTCTTTTGTTTCGAAAATTATTGAATTACAAACAGTTAGCACCTATTTTGTGCTCTTATAAAAGTAGATTGAGTGGGATCTTGTCCGTCCAGTGGGCCAATAAATTGTATGTGGCTATTATATCTTCGTTCCCTAAAACGCCGAGAACCTGTGTAAGCTGTTTCAAGTTGACATTTGATGTCTTTTTTCCCAGAAGGTAAAGCACTAGCGTGGATGTATGTGTTTTAAACTTGAGGTTAATCTTAGTGAGTTATTTACGAGAAGTTCCCTTTGTCTTGAAGGGGATGGCGTTTCAGCGCACCTTAGTAAACGCTGCTCAATCGTCTGTCGCCTTCTGAGTCTGAAGCCGCAAAGAGAGGCAATGGTCTGACGACGTCTATCGTTATGTCAATGTAATCGACTCTATTTTCTTTGTCGTCTTTTCTAGCTCTCGGCCCTTGATTGGCAATGTGTGTGGCAGGCACCGTGATAGCTCTCGGCCCTTGATGGACAATGTGTGTGGCAGGCACCGTGGTAGCTTTGTTCAGAGTTTTTTGTGAGGGCAACGAGCACTTCACGCATCACGCTCTCTGTACCAGAATCATCTTGTTCTGCTTTTGAGAACAGCTTTTGTAATTTAAACTGATTTGAAGGGGGTATGGTGGTGAAATGAGTGTCTTTTATATTATGTTGTCGTGCTCGCATGTTCATATTATTACAAGAACGTGGCGCATTTGCTTGAGTGAGTTCTACCTCTAAGTAGAGTGATTGCTTCTGCATTTCACGAATTATTTTTGCTTCATTCTCGATGTGTGAAACTGCCTTATTCTCCTAAAGAATAACGTGTCAAATGCGCATATTGATAATAAAATATTAGCCTACTGATCCCTTAAGTGTCTATTTTTTGCAATAAGACTGCATTTCCGTTTCTATGAAAAATGAGCTACATTATTCAGAATGTATGCGGTATGACAGCTTGTAGCTTTGCATGAAACAACTAGCTGCAGACCTCGTAAAGCCTCGCAGAAGCCTCATGAAACGAGCCACTATAGTATCACCGGCCCTTGTAGACTTTACTAAGTTCAATTTAGAACGCACTCGACGTTCATGGGTCCCATGGTAGCGTTGCTAACGTGTCTCGTGCCGGCAGAATAAAGCGCGAGGTCGACGAGAAGTTGGACTACGTGATGCTGTCCAAGTTGCGCCACCAGCACAAGGCCGAGACCAAGCGTCAGGAAGCGCTCAAGGCCTTGCAGGCTGCTCAGGTCAGACACCAACATGATGTTTATGCTTCATTGCGTTTTATCGAATGTGTACGTTTATTTTCGTGTTCTGTCGATTGATTTCCTTGTGCAGAGTGTCTCTAAAGCTTAGACTCTTTGAGTAAATATGTGTATTTCCCTGAATTGAAAATTATAATATTGACATTGACTATCTTCATCATAGTCGACCAAAATGGGGTTTGTTCGGGACGCTACCCCTTTCATTAAGTGCTACAATCGGCGCCGTCACTGTGGCAAAGCCATGTGGAACCTTTCTTGGATTAGGTGCCGTACATTCTTGTGCTTACTCACTACTGATCTGACCTCTCAGTTAGCGTAGGATAGACCATAGGCAATAGGGTTAGGTTAGTTAAGATTGTCTCTCCTATGCTATGGGGAGCATCGTCCTCATAGGGCACTGTTAGGTTACCTCAGCTATAACTAGACCTTCGGGACTTCCATCTTCCGTGCTTACTTTCCATTTTCATGCATTCTTCGCTGATTATTCTTTTTCTTTTCTATCTCTTCCTTCTTAACTTACTATTTCTATGCGATCTTGTGTGAAACACACCTCGTGCATAGATTCCCCGTTCTCCTAAGTGGAAACTAAATGGTCCCCACTCTTTCGGTGCGAGATAGAGTTACGGAAGCGCTGCTATCCTCACTACTACTCCTCCTCCTCTACTGATGTGATCATCTTTTATGTCCTCGTACCAACGCAATTATTTCGTTATTCCAC
Source organism: Orchestia grillus (assembly GCA_014899125.1). Classification (NCBI taxonomy): domain Eukaryota; kingdom Metazoa; phylum Arthropoda; class Malacostraca; order Amphipoda; family Talitridae; genus Orchestia; species Orchestia grillus. The sequence goes on from VOMN01013655.1 coordinate 7,170, forward strand.
GAAGCCACAATTGACAAGTGGGGCTGGAAAAGTTAAAGTTGATGCTATTGTCGATATGTTCAGACTTTGGTCACACCCTGTAGGATGTAGGATATACAAGGAACGAAACGTAGTGAATGTGTTTAGTTGTGATCTGTTCATTTCAAAGACTGCAGTAACTTTTATTATACTCTAGTTGATGTTCTATCCGAGGTTGCATTCAATTTACTTGATAAATGTTGTGCTGGTAGCACTTCTACTTCATCGAGTCTTGCTAAACTGTGAACGGATTCACGAGTTATAAATGCAATAGTACCCGAACTGTTCAGTTGGAGGGTAGGAGGTGAAATTTGGTGCGCTCTTCCAAGGCTTGCACCTCAAGGGGCCCAGGATGAGTAATAGCGTTAGATTGGTCTATCGTGCGCTATGGCGGGCAACTGGCGTCCTCTAGGGGGGCACCGTTAGGTTACTTGAGGTGTAAAAAGGTTTTCGACACTTCTTTCGTTTCCGTTTTGCTTCTTTCGATTTTCTCACCTTCTTCGCCAATTCTTCTTTGTCTTTTGTTTCTGGTTATTCCTAACTTGTTTTTTTGCGCAAGAGATCCTGTTCGGGAACATTCCTTGTGCATCAATTCCCAACTTCTAAAGTTCATAATAAATGGTTTTTTCTTTTCGCTCTCATCGGAGCCTATTTTCATTTAAAAAGTGAGCTCTAATAAACTAACAAATCATGTACCATTATAACCGTGTTCGTCTACCCGACGCCTCTAGGGATTAGATAAGAGAAAATTATCGGGTCTGTAATTCTTATCAACGATGCTGTGTCAGAGAAGGCAGCCCGTACTAGTGATATAGAAAATAACATTTTACGTAAAATTTACCTTAAATAAGAGGGCTTCTTAAGGAATTAATATAATTTGTTCCACCATTTTTGGTTTGACGCATGTTATAGTCTATTGTAATAAGTCTAATCCTCTTAATGTTTCAGTTTAATTTTTTATACTGTATTCACAACTTCATTATTCTTGTATATTTCTTCGAGTTGGCATGACGCTTCAGCATCAGCGGTACAAATGTCACACTAAATCTTAACCGTTTACTGAACCAATTTATTTCTAATATTCATTAACGAGAAGAAATGTCGAGTAATTGTAACAAGAGGACTATATTAATCGTATATTGATGCTCAGACTACTCTGGTTTTGTAAAATTACATAGTCAGTGAATGTCATCTGAAGCGATAAATTATGTGAAGTAAAATAAACTACAAAATTGCAGTGGAAAAAATACATATCTCTAAAATAAAACAGCAAAAACTAAGACAAAATAAAAAGTTCCTTCATAATATTAAATCTCGACAACATTACGTCCCGACAAGCAAGGAAGGATCAAATTTTCAGAACACTTCGGCATCAGCCATAGAGCTAATAGACCTTTGCAAAACCTTCTCGCTCGAAACCTTGACCCTACTGCAAAAATTTGTATCATTTTAGACTCAACAAGTAATACAATAGATTTAAGAATTCTGGAATCCTTGTATATCTATAAAAACGACCTTGAATTCCAACCTTACCTCAGTCCCGTTACATCTTACTTGATCCAGCTGTCTAAAATGTACTCAGGTTTTTGTTGTACTCTGGTTGGCTATGAAGTAACTTATTAATTTTGTCTTGTTTTTTTTCTTATTTTAGAAATGTGTATTTTTTCACTGCAACTTTGTTGGGTAACTTACATTATGTATTTAATCGTTGCAGATTACATTCACTGACATGTAATTTTACGAAATCAGACTGGTCTGAGTGTCGATATGTTTTTTAAAGCAACAATTCCTTTTTTTTTATAGTTAGGGTTGGATTTTTGAAAGACCTGAAGCTCCTGTTTTTGAATGAATTGAAGTGCTCGCTCTGCGGTCAGAATAGCTTTCCTCTTTCCTTACAGGAGCTGACGGAGTCCTTCATACCTCCGGAGCGGATTGCGGCCACCATTGAACACGCCTACGACAACCCCGTCGATTATAACTACGCCATCGACCGCAGCGGCTACATCTACCCAGGCCTCAGAACAAAGCCCTCGGACGTGGTTCCAGAGCTGCGCCAGAAACTCGACGATCCAAATGTGGTTAAAGTTGGAGCCGTGGACCTCTCCTGTCTGCGTAGCGAACAAGCCAAGCAACAATCTGCGCAGAACTAGATTATAGTAGGAGAGTTTGCTGTAACGTTATTTCACTTTAAAGTACGTGTATAGTGGGGTTGAGGTAGTTCTCTTTGGTAGCATGTCGACAAAAACTTTCACTACTCGAGAATGGAATTCTTAAGGGCTCTGTTGAAGGGAAAGGAAATCAAGTTCGAGTATCACCACGGGTACCGTGTAATGGTATGAACTGGAACAATCAGATTAAATCGAAAATACTTTTCGTACGTCGCGTGGACTGGATGGTGACCGGTCTAACCTGTATATTGATTAAAAAAAATATAACTGGGTTTGTAACCTCTTTAGTAATGCCTCAAGTCATTAGGGATACCGCCTGATAAATTACCAAATAAATGCCGAATGATTTTGTATACATGAAATATGATACACTCAAAAATGGGTATTGGCAAAAGAAACGAGATGAACTTAGACAAATTTATTAAACAACCACGTAAAAGATATATTGAGACGTTAGTCGCATTAGAACAAACTTTACCAAATGATAAAATTGGCATTCATGTAGCTGAACACTATTTGTGAACACAGAATAATTGCAATACAACTTCCGAAAATTATTTTGTGTTTTTCAGTAACAGTAATAATCTTGACGCCCTTTAGAATCCGAGCTAAAGATTTTCTGATTAGTAGATATCTTTTGTACTCGTATGGTAAACATACAAAACGCTATGAAATCCCAATCGAAAACCGGCTTAATGTCTCGGCAATTTTTCCTAGAACCTCTATCCCACCTAAGTTCCGGTCTTTTCAGTTCATTCGAAATGATTTTTTTCGTAAAAATTACACCTCACGCTCTAGGAAAAGTTTGGTCGACAGTGGCTGCACAAGCGCAGCAAAGGTGCTGATGACCAGGCCCTGTTCTACAGCTCAAGTTTTGACATCTAAACTACGGTCAATGCGACTAAAGGAAATATAGTTATAGTTAACAGATAACATTTTTACACTTGTTGATAACAGAGAAAACTTTTACTTATAAAATTGTTTGAAGCAGAGAAAATAATCAAGACTGATACACAATAAAATAACGGAAATATGTCGTATGTTACAAAGCGTTCAATGCGAAAGTTTTCGGGTAAATCCAGTTTATGTACGCGTGAAATTATGGATGTAAGAATGTGACACCTAAAATCTTATCAACTAAGTCTAAGACACTTAGGTGAAGTAAACTTTCGCTAATGTGATACTACGGCAAATAACTGCACAAACGATAAACGCTCAGTGGAACAGAACCGTCACTAAAACGCATTCGAAATTCAGGAACAACAGTCTCGTGACAGTAATCAGGGAGCTGGCAATTTCAATCCTAGAGTTCAATAAAGAGAGATAAGTCGGTCATCAACACAGTAAATGAGACTGAAAATAATTGTAGAATGGAGTCAATCCATTCTGCCGAATCCGAGTGAAGTGCAGACCGACCTACAAATTCGCCAGAATGTGGTTGCGTATTAGCCACATTCTGATGGATTAAATTTAGAAGGAATTAACCACTTCTTCGATTGAAAACTAAACTGCTGCTATAGGCAACAGTGCCGTAACTCGGTATATTCGTCCGGCAACAATCGCGGTAAACTTGTTTCCCGTAGATACAAGTCCCAGTCCCAAAATGTGACAGAAACAACAAATTTCTCGCACAAGAGCTACGAAATGGCCCGTTCGTTGTGAATTTGGAAAATCCTCACAGCTCACATCATGCACTTTTAGCTTTAGTTGAATACAGAAAACTGTAACTTCAGTTCATTCTGATATTGGTACAATATCCATGACTATGTTTAATCGATCCGCAAGCGCTATGACACTCGTGTAACTTTGCCTGAACTCCTCCAGAAGAGAAGAGCATATGCATGCCTCGGTGGGCTACCTGAAGAGCATTTTGAAAGAAAATAAAATGAAAATGTGCGGTATCCAAATAAGAAAAACCACCTCCAATCATTTAAGATGTACACAACCAGGCGGCTTCAAGCATCTCATAGTATCAGCGGAATTGAGAGAAATTAACAGTGAGTAATTTTAGTTCAAAGCCCGACAAGGGTACTCTAGTTTCGCCTCATTGCATCACGCGGCCCGGGTTCTGCGCTACCCACCTGGCAGTACGAAACACGTCCCGTGGGGCGGATAGGTGTCGTCAGCAAACCGGCTCAGCATTTAGTATGTAACACGGTATTTAGTCCCGAATCTTGTCTGGTAGAAATCCATTCACATTTTGAAGTGGCGCACAAGTAAGCGGATGAAAGAACGGGAAGGTCTTCGTACATCACTAAGTATGCAGTCAACGCTCGCAAGAACAGACTTCGGCACGATTGGAGAATCAGAATACGCCTAAGTCGGTTGATCTCAGACGCGTTTTCAAAACTTACAATTAGATCTCCCTTCTGGGCAGGTGAGGGCTTCAGATTTTTTAAAACATGCGATGCTATCTATAGCTCCATAATTATCGGACCACGTCTCCGTTTTAGTCTGTGGATGAGAACGTCAGCTGTGTACATGAAATGGAGTATAGAGCAGCAGGCTCTCGGAGGGTTTAGCACAACTTGAGTCCCAGTCCGCCAACTCCCGAGGCTCACCATAGATAACTCAGAGAAACTTCCCGTCTACGTCAGTAATTCTCCAACGACCACCCCACTAGCGAGGGTCTGCAGCTCATTTGATGTGCTCTGCAGGTTAACGCTCAATGGGCGTTTTTTCTTACCGCCTCTTCCTCCGTAAAGCTACACAACTCAAAATAAATTCATCTGAGGGTTATAAACAAATTTAGCAAGGCTATCTACCAAATACCCCTCAGGGGTATAGGATAGCCCATAGGCTGTAGGATTAGGTTAGTCTATCTTATACCATGAAGACTGGCGTCCCCAAGGGGCACTGTTCGGTCACCTCAGCTATAGATAGGTCTTCGAAACTTCTACCTTTTGTGCCTACTTTGCTTCTTCTCAATTTCATGCCTGCATTGCTAATTTTTCTTCATCGTTTCTTCCTCTTCCTTCTTAACTGCTGTTTCTATGCGCAGGGGGTTCTGTGTGGGAACACACTTTGTGCATAGATTCCCTATTCTTCTAAGTCCATACTAAATGGTCCCTTCTGATTCCGTGCAAGACAGGCAGACTACCTGAAGCACTGCTATCTTTATGACTAGAAGTCGAGAGCGGGATATGATCTAGCAAAGAACACTTGTTGTTCTTCATCTACTAAAAGACAGCTTATTTGCATATGAGAATTGGTCCCTGCTAATTATCGTTACTTTCATATATGTACCAGTAATCAAACAGAAGCTGTATAACAGAAATTTTTTCATAATGATTGGCTTCGGCGTTGCAGAAATTAACTTGAGTAAGAAATTGGCGACTAACTCTAATATCGTTGTAGTTCATAATTAATTTCTAGTCAAATTTTTGATGCATCAAAACTTTGTAGCATGGGCTGTTGATTGGGAGGCACAGTGTTGGCTGGAGACATTCGTGATTTCTTACCTGCAAATTACTGCTCAAGACTGGAAGCTGCTGCCTATCTGCCACTCGCCATAAATGTTCTTTTGACCCGAGGTGCCGTGGAAAACGTTGGTCGTCTGGGAGAAGTTCCTGCATGGTCATCATTTCTTCAAAGAAGATACGGAAAGATGGCCTTTCTGTTAGTTGGGTAATCTTCGAATTTCTTGAGGTACCACCTGAAAAAAGGAAAAAAATTAAGAAAAGATACACGTGAAGCTAATGAAGCATGAAACGTAATCGTCCAGCAAAGGTAAATATAAGGAAAATTTTCCTCACAAATGTATCTCCTCGACGCATCGTTCTCTAGAGTTAGCAAAATAACTGCTGATCAAACCAAATTGTCAACTTTCGAACTAACTTTGATAGCGGATACCACAGTGTGGACACAAGTCGTATGTCTAAGACACGAATTCTCACAACGCATCTAATGCCTCCAAAGTTTCCCGGTGGCTTGTTAGGCCCAAGAGCGACTCGACTCGACCTGACGTCATGGAACACAGCCTGTAGTCACGCAGCGCTGCCCCACCATCATTTGGCGCCCCTTGTCATTCTAGGGCCCTCGCAATACTGCAGCACTGCTCAATGGTTGGTTGCAACTGTGTCGAGCTCCGAGATGGCGTCACACCAACCCAGAACGTTAAAAAAGAAGAGTGGGCGCCAAAAAGTTTCGAGTAAAAGCACTCTTTTTATTCATATTGTTTTTTAACTCTAGTTCTCCGAACTTGAGCCTGCACCCAATTCAAAGCCTTTCAACTTTTACCTTCATTTCTTCCTACATCAAACGCCGCTACTTAATTCTTGGCAGCACGAAAAGAATGTGGGTTGAACCCATTACTAAGTAATTTGTACTGAATTTTTAACAAAAATTATTCTCGGGTAACCATAGCGGGAGGACTACATCATTTCAAGACTCCTTACCAGGCACGATACATAGCGCAATAAAGGGTCCCATTACAAGAAGTAACCACTAATTGACTATTAGTTCAAAACTCATTCACATGAAGTGTGATTAAAGAGAGCAAACAGGAAAAGGGACCATTAATACGGACTGTAAAATGTGGAATCTATGCACAAGTGTGTTTCCACACCAGATTCCCAACGAAAAGAACCAGCAAGTTAAAANAGTAAAAAAAAAAAATTAACAAAGAAGGTATGAAAATTGAAAGAAGTAAAACAGAGCACGAAAGATAGAAGTCCCGAAGGTCTATCTACAGCTGAGGTAACCCTAACAGTGCTCCCCTGGAGTCGCCAGTTCCCATAGCGTAAGATAGACAAACCCCACTCACCCAAACCTACCGGTAAACCCACAATAAACACTAACTGGTGGTGCTGCAGGGCCCGGCGGGTCAGGAAGCACGTTGTGAAGAGCGCATGGGCGATGGCAGGCGGCGCACAGGAAGAGATGGCGTATCCCCACATCTCGATCACCTCACCGAGGTAGTTGGCGCACGACACTTTCTCAAACATGCCACCTGCTCAGGAGAACTGGTCTTCCTCGGCCAACACACTTCGCTGGCTATAGCAGGGGTCGGCACCTTTTGGCTCGTTTAATAAACTGCATCTGGCTCACATATAAATATTAGCTCAGATTTCTTGACACGTTGAAACGTCTTCAGTTTTATTGCTTATTGAAAATATATTTGGCTCTGATAAAAATAGATTTTAAACTATTCGGCTTTTTTGGCTCTCTCGGTCAACACGGTTATCGACCCCAGGGCTGACTGTGTACATCAAAACATGTGTGCGATAGAACAGCCACATGTTGCACTAAAGTAGATTTCAGTAGATAGAATTAGCGATCAAGTCTTACGTGAAAAAATAAACAAATAAGAATGTCATTCGACATATATGATCACGTGAAACCTTTAATCTAGCCCAAGAAAGACCGCTATTAAGAAATCTTTACGGTTGACTTAATGCAGTTTACTCTTAAATTCTTATGGTTCCTATCACAACCAGAGCGAATGTGCACACAAGGGCGTAAAATAGGAAGGCTGTTTACGCAATATTGCGCTAACTGCAAAAATCAGTTGGTCCTGTTGAGGTTAAGTGCGACCTCAACCTAACATGTGGATAACTCGATGGAATAAATGGTAAGTGCTTGCGAGAGAAGTCTACAAATAAACTATTGCGTAACTACTAGGGAAGTTAATTCAACTATTTGGACGTCAGTAGTACATATTTATAGCAGTGCAGAGGTTAAATAGTAATACCAGTAAAATTTAAACATTAAGAATTGAGCGAAATTGATCTTGAATTATTATTATTCGTTAGTTTAAAGCTTCCTCGCCACACCAAGGACGATCTCAAGAGAGCGAAAAGATGGGACCATTTCGTATGGACTTTAGAAAACGTAGAATCTATGCCCAGGTGTGTTCCCACACAAGAGTCCCTGCGCATAGAAACAGCAAGTTCAGAAAGAAGAGGAAGAAAAGATAAAGAATATATAATCAGCGAAGATGGCATGAAAATGGACAGAAGCAAAGTGGGCACGAAAGATAGAAGTCTCGAAGGCCTAGCTATAACTGAGGTAACCTAATAGTGCCCCCGTGGAGAAACTGATCTTGAAGCCCCTGCATTTAACTCAATAACAACAACCACCCTTCAAAGGGACGGTAGGTGTGGCAGCGGCTAGCTTCTGGTGCGAAGCTCGCCAGCTCCGCTGCATCCTAAACATCATGATTCAGCTTGCACTCTCTGAATGGAAGCAAAACCAACGGTTCATTCCAAACCAAGCGGTGAAATTCTAACCAGAATGGTCGTTGAAAAACAATTCCGGCCTAAATATATATTTTGTATAAAACTGAGCAAAAACATGGAATAAGATGAAGTACTTAGATTCTGCTGAACATACCTCGAGGAATTTTGTACTCGTTGCTGTGAGATGAGCGCAGCTTGCGGAGAGCGCTGTCGGCCCCCAAATTGAGCTTCATGCCGCACAAATAGAGGCCGCAACCTGCAGCGAGGGCCGTCATCTTCACAACTCGTATGAATCATTTTATGAAAGAACTGAGCACTATCATGAAAAGAATGGACGTCTAATAAATCCAATAGGGTTCATAAAATACAAAAAATAGCTTTCGTTGTTACTATATTATATTTGACGCGTACGATATGTGATAGGCTACGCGTCTCACGTGCAGATGCGCGTAGATTGATTGTTTCAGAAGAAGCGGAAGTGCACATGATCCCATATAAGTAACACTGAAACCTTCAAATGCCAATCCCAGAACATCAACACCCTCGAAAGGAAACAGAAAACGTTCCACTACCATACAATAGACCACTGTATTTTACAAAGTTCATAATTCGCGAGAATTGTTTTGAGACAATAAATAGGGATTCGCAAATTAGCGCCCTGTACCACTTATTCACTAAGTCATTTCGGATTGATTCGTACCTAGCACTTGCTATTCGTGAATTAGAACGCTCTACCGCGCTAAGAAAGTATAGGGAGTAACTAAAATGATTCGGTATGATTAGCAGACCAAGAATATTATAAATGAGACCTACTAGAAAATACAACTAGTACTAACTTTAACTAAAGTTTTAACTAAACTAAACCAAAGCTGAGGTAGTAACCCTATGTTACAACCTCAAAACACTACCACCCACACCTAGGCGGATAAAAATGACACCTCAAAGATACTTTTCCACCATCCTTGACACTTTACCACCAACCGCAGACACCACCAGCATTATAAAACACATTCACTCACAATTGCCACTACAGGCACTCGACAGAACAGACATAAACAAAATACTCTATAACCATCCACCTGACATAAGCAGCACAGACACAGCTCAGTGGGTCGGAAGAGTACACCTAACACGACTTCGCTGCGGTCACCACACCTCCCTTGACACGTACAGACACAGACTGGATTCCACTCAGTCGAACCTTTGTCCCAACTGCCAAGAACATCCCCGCACAGTAACTCATCTTCTGCTAGACTGTAACCACCTGGCAGTACTCAGACAACAACACAACATTACATCCATCTATCAGCTCTGAACGCATCCGGGGGGGGGGGCCGCCTTCCTGCGCTGTGCAGGCATCGTACAATAAGCGATGTACTACTATTACTAACTAAATCTCAGATTAAGAGCTAGTCAACTTGCAGTCAAGCAGAACCATCCTCGGGGGATGGAAAATAGTAGAGCACACAGAGCTTAACATACAAAGAGTACAGGGTACAGAAAGTCAGTGCCGAGTGACTGCCATCATAATTCCAGAAGGATACAAAAACGGAAAGATACAAAGAGGGGAGGATAGATAGATAGATAGATAGATATTTGTTTAACCACCACT
>VOMN01013665.1:0-27091 GCA_014899125.1 Orchestia grillus
CTCACCAGACCAGAGCTGTGCTACGCGAATTTCGATAGGAAATCATTCGACATCCACCTTATAGCTCCGACTTAGCCCCATCCGACTTCTTTTTATTTCAAAACCTGAAAAAGTCATTGAAAACTATCCAGTTTCCATTGGTTCAAGCTGTAAAAAGAGCTGCTTCGACATGGTTCAAATCGCATGACTCAGTTTTACACAGTTGGACTTGTCACTGTTAGCAGAAGCATAATGACCTAGATGGAGCATATGTCGAAAAATAAACATAACTTTGACCGTTTTCTATATCTGTTCGTTTTCCATAAACTTTTTGAATCCCCCTCGTATATGTTTTTTTTAAAAATGACGCCGTAACAAAATTTATGTGGTGTGTAACTGGTGTTCAACAGATAAGGAAAAGTAGCAGCTTTGCTCATTCATGCTTCTTTGAGAAGATAGTGATGAGTGGGCGCGTGGAAATGCTGAGTGCTGTAAGGCATTAGGTCAAATTTTGCAAACTAAATCGTTCCGTAACGAGAGAATTTGTGATGTGACGATTAATCGGCACCGGCAAAAATTGGCACTTATGACAGGAATCGGCATCGGCATGCGATGATGACTACCCATACCAATGTCGATTCCTAAAATGCATGAAGAGTACAAAGTTATTCAGAACACAAGTAAATATTGATTTTACATTAACGTGTTGGGAAGCAACATTGCTCCGAGGACGAGGTCTACATGGCACCCCTTGTGCCATGTAGACGAAATTTATTCAAAATACGACGGTTTTCGGATATGTTCGCTGAGGGTGATATGATGCCGGTGTATTTATTCTTCAAAGAGGTGTCGGACTCGATCCATTCAGACGGCTAGGTTGAGTGGCTAAACACTGTAGTTAGGTCCCGAGAATAAGGGTTACCAATGGTAGACCTTATATACGGCAGTAAAATTTGGCTCTATGCTACGCCTCTGGGGAATGGAAAAATTAAAAAATGATTGGTCCGGGAAAGNATTGGTCCGGGAAAGTTTTTACGACTTTGGCCACCTGATTCCCTGGTCTAGACCTTAAGGACCACATTGAATAGGTCGGGTAAGAAAAATACTAATCACCGTGCCAGTATTACAAAAGTTCTGCTGACAGAATTCAGGGAATTCTTGAAACCCGTCCTAGGGAAACTCATCAGCTTGCTCTAAATTCTTCGACCAGACCGGGTGTGTGTGAACGAAGCTAATGGTTAATTTTTTTTGAGTTAAATTTGTTGTTACTATTGAAATACATATTTTTGTTAGTGAGTTTTCTTTCCTACAAATTTATTTTGATGCTACCCAGCCCTTTTTATGTGAAGAAACAGCCATATTAATCTTGAACGCCATATGTTTCATTGTTATGTGCTCACTACAATTAATGACCACTGTGTGTTCATTTCCTTGCGATGCTATATGAGTCAAATGTTAAATGAGCTTGCACAAGTGCTATTCGTAGAGTAACTCCCGTTGATTTAAAAAAAATGTGAATGGAGTTAGAGAATTATTTTACAATACTTGTGAAAGAACACACTCCGCTCTAGTTTATTTTTCCACGTAATTTCCAGTCACATTGAGACACTTGTCGTATCTTTTGGCTGGAAACTATGCGAAATGTGAACTAGAATGTTCACTTTCAGAAGTAACTTGAAAATTCTCTATCTTCATTCGCATTAAAAAAAATAAACGGATATTACTTTATGAATAGCCACCCTACGTTAGTTTTTGATTGAGCGAATTTTTTGACGAAATTAACTTCTCAAGTCTTTGTGCACACGTGGCCAATGGGCTGTGTTGGAGCACACTCGGATGTGCGCTGCGTGTTGGTGGTCACTGAAGCTCTGGCAAGGCTGTTAGGGCAGGTACGGTGCGGGCTGACCACGTCGCGCGTCTGGGTTACAGGTGACATTACGGTGAACGGTGGTGTCTTTTTCTCTACGTGTAATCATTATTACCACTGCACAAGCGTGCATTAAGGCTGAAGGTCTATACTGACTGAGATGGTGATTTCCTCCTTTTGTAGCATTGAAGTATTGTCGAATGAAACTGGCCCGAGCACGTGTCATTTCTTTCAATTTTGCAATTATTTTAAAACAACATCCATCGTAAATGGCGGCTATATGTTATTATGGGTAAATTAATTTCATGATAATTGTCACTTATAAGTTAAATATTTAAAGCATAGATGAAAATTGTAATTTTTAGATTTCGTAAACAAATATAAATTCTATATAATAAAGTATCGGTATCGGCAAAAAATTTCCAATCAGCATATCACTGCCGCTAGGCTGTTAGCGTTTTAAATACGGCCTAGAAAGTTGTGGGTATAATTTATCGACCCATTTATTTGAAATTAAGCATAGATTTTCACAATTTAGGTATTTTCCTAGTATAGCGATGGTATTTGGGGCCTAGAAAATTGTACTTTTAAGCAATAAGCACAGAATGAGCTGAATATCTCAGTTGTTAAGATAGAAACTGTCTGACTTGTGCACTGACGGCATCATTTCAGGAGAGTGGGCGTACATCAGCAACCATGTGACCATCAAGGGGGAAGCTGGCAGTGAGGGCTCCCTCTCTCCCCTCCCACTGTCCCCCCAGCTCACCAAGTATTACTCTACACTCATGTCTGCCATATTTGGCCACAGTGACACCATATTTCAGGTATGCATCATTTTCAATCCCAATTATTTTTTGCTTAAAGAGATTTATATCCTATTTAATCCTTTAACTTACACATATACCTTATACCTGCTATCACTTCTTGTCAAATCATTTTCAAGGCTTATTTGCAGTTAGTGGTTATATTTGTTGGAGTGGCGAGAAGGATGGTGCCCATCACCGCTGCTGCACCTGACGCAAGTTAGGCCTTTACAGACGCTGGTGCGCGACCTGGAGAGCAACAGCCACATGAGCCCCCTCGTGGGGGCCGTGGTGATGGGGTGCGTGCGGGGCGCCCAGCTGGCACGCCAGAACCCGTGCATCCTGCGTCGCGTGCTCCTCGTGGTCAGAGCCCTGCTCTCCAACCTGCACCTGCACGTCGGACACGCTACATATGTGAGCAGCAAGCTTGTCTCGAACTTGGGGGCTAAGTGGCTGCATAACTCCACATCGAGTTACGTACACGCTCCACCGTGAGAAATATACATACACATCTAGGATGGAGAATATTTGTATTGCGTCTTTCACTCATTTCGTGCGGTGTGACCCCTTAGTGGGTCATTTTAGTCTGGGAAAAATGGTATCGTCGCAGGAAACGAGTTAATACAGGCTATGATCAAAATGTGCTCTTGCGTCAAAAGCACTCATTTTGAATACTTGAAGCTAAAATTTTTGCACACAAATCGAATGGAGCTTAAACTACTGACGGTCTACGAGAGTCTTTTTCATTTTGGTCTGGTTTTGTTCCTCGCTTATTCAGACATCTGTGGTAGCCATTTTCAGTTCTGTCCTAGCTGATTTAAATCGTTTTCTTTCAGGGCAGTTCTTATCATGTCAGATTTGTTTAAAAATGTCAGCTACATCAGTCTTATGCTATGGAATTTCTTATATGCAGGATGCCGTGTAACCGAAGTACTACATATCTGATGGGAGATATATCTGGACAAGATTTTGGTGTGAATGTTGGAACTTTATAGAAAGATGCTTGCGTGATTAGAACTCTCTGCTTACCAAGAAATTTACTCAGAATAAATTTGGATATTTATTTTACCAAATCGCTTTTATTAGTGGACAAGATAATAGAAATATGAGGTATGAAAAAGGAAACTTAGTAATAATCGGAATATATTTCAATTTAAACTTAATAAGTGACGATGAATAAATGGTTTCATTTTCTGCAAAACGCTGAAAATAAATGTTCAACCACGTTTCATTTTGTTTTCTCTAATCTCGACATAAATTTCCAACGTGAACTTGTAACAACTCCTTACATCGGGACTACCCGCTAAAACAGGTTGCTGTATAGGCTAGCATCTACCGAATGTCTCAATGACTGTCTTTGCCAATTTCTTGTTCATATCGTACATTCTTGCATCTTTTAACACTAACTTTAGGATCTTGTTGTGGTTTTTGTCTGTAGACTTCTATCCGTCATCTTTGCTGATTTAGGTATTGAAAATTTTAGAATACATCGGTGAACTGTGTATTTTACTGGAGATTGATTGCATTTGTTTGCCGTGGGTGTAACCTTTACCTTCAGTTTTTTCAGTTGATTTTCGTTTCTACCTTTCCTTGCACCACTTTTGATTCGAGTCTTGTTGACTTGTCATCAGATCTGATTTCTGTGCAATGCTGACTACTGCATTTTATCGTTTTTCACATCTTGCTCACTCATTTGTAATTTACGGTCTCTTGGAGCTGAGACGGCTCTTTCACAAAAATTTCATACGTCATTGATGTAAAAATTTCGCACTGGTCATTCGGGCGATAGTTACGCTTCCTTCGTGAATTTAACTCAATGGAACAAAGGAGAAGTACTAACGGAAGTTGTAGAAGATGCAGCTCGTAGTTGATGCCTTGTGTTGCAGGTGCGGGACATCATCAGCCTGATCGTGTTCTGCGTGGTGACGGAGCGCAAGCACAGCTACGACACCCACCCCATCCGCAGCCTCGCCACCAACACCATGCTTGGGGTACGTGCCCCAGCCGCTGGTGTGCGCTGTGCGTGGCCACCAGGGTATCGACTCAGACTTGTGCCTCGCTTATTCCCTATGTCCCTCGCTTATTCCCCCTCGCTTATCGACTCAGACTTGTGCCTATCCTATGCCCCCGGAGGGGGCATAGGATAGGCAATAGGGTTACGTTAGTTAGGTTTATCTATCGTAAGCACTGGGGTCTAGCGTCTCTAGGGGGACAGTGATAGGTTACCTCAGCTTTAGCTAGGCTTTCGGGACTTCTTTCTTCCGTATCCACTTCGCTTCTTTCAATTTTCATGCCCCCTTCGCTGATAGTTCTTTACCTTTTCTTCTTCTTATTTCTTAACTTGCTGTTTCTGTACGCAGGGGATCTTGTGTGGGAACACACCTTGTGCCTAGATTCCCCTTCTCTATGGGGAATTCATGGGCTCCATAGTGTACTGGTTAGCGTGATAGCCACGTAGCTGGGACGTTAGGGTTTGAATCCCGGCTCAGGCACGGTATTTCATGTAACTACAGAGTGCTTCCTTTGGAAAAGGGAGCCTAAACCACACATTCCTTACATCCCTCACCCCGACAGTAGTTGTAAGGCGATGAAAACCCAACGGTAAAACGGGTTGGAATTAATAAAGGTTCTACTCCCAAGTTTATACTAAATGGTCCCTTCTCTCTCGGTGCGAGGTAGTCTGAGTTACTGAAGCGCTGCTACCCTTGCTGCTAACTGCTGCTACTACCTGTTTGGTCAGACACAATGGATGGCCGTTGGTTTAGGAGTGTACGCAAGTATCTAATTGTAATTAAAGAACTCTTCAATTAGAGTGAGGGCTTAACGGTGAGCAGTGCGGTCACGAGACACTGAAATTGCAGTCCTTTGGGCTCAGGGTAGTCCTGCAGTATAGTTTAGTAAATTTTTAGTCTCCAGTGGGTCATTTATAGGGTATTTTGTGCATTATTCATCTCGCTGAAGTGGTCACTTCGTGGATTTGGTAAGAGTACCGGTATAGTTAGGAATTTAATTACCCTGAGAGCCTCTTTCCGTGTCATTTATGAAACTTTTAGTTCTTGAGAACTATCTATTACTTGTAGAGTTCGTTGTCAAAATAAAAATTACTGATGCGCTAAAGAACCTTGTATGGATAGTAAATTTGCTGATCGCTCGAGGGCGTAGTATAGGTCAAAGGCAATAGGGTAAAGTTAGGTATGTCTATCCTATGCTATGGGGCGTGGGGTCCCCAGGGGGACGCTCAGGTTATCTCAGCATCATTCAATAGCTCGTGAGCTGTAGCTAGATCTTCGGGACTTCTATCTTTCGTGCCCACTTTGCTGCTTCCAATTTAAACACCTTTGCTATCTCTTCTTTGTCATTTCATCATTTTCCTTCTTACGTTGCTGTTTCTATCGCAGGGAATCCAGCGTGGGAACACACCTGTGCCTAAATTTCACGTTGTCTACGGTCCATACTAGATGGTCCCTACTTCCCTACGTTCTCTTTGTATCTCATTTCATGTAGATAAGGACTTTTAAACTAACTAGTAATCTAATTTAATTTTTATAAACTCTTATGACCTCAATTAATTTTTAAACATACATTTATAACTAGCTCACGACACTTGAGAAATATTCCAAACACCTCGAACGGGTTTTGAAGTATAGAACCGCTCTGTTACAGGTTTCGTTTTTGTATAAAAAGTACTTCGCTTTGTTGAAACCGCATTCTGTAGCCTGATAGAAAGATACTCGTACACCATGCCCTGATTTTAGTTCTGTTGATTTTCCTAGGAAGCGTCTTTTATGACGGTGTCTCCAGGATTGCTGCCATTTAATTCCCTTGCCTGCTGCTATGCCACTCCTTTCAACTCGATGGAAAAGCCCTAACAGAGAATAATGTTATAATTTGTATGAGCAAAAGTTGCTGCGCGATATAGGAGTCTGGCATGTTTCAAATACCATTCATTTATCCCTCTCGCTATATACTTACTCGATTACTTATCGAGTTGAAGTTCAGTCCTGGCATTTCACCATTTTTTTATAAATTGTTTGACATTGTCCTGCACAACTGGTTAGTTAGATTCCAGTCTGGTAACTTCTAGGCACGCAGCTGCGACCGATGTACTTGCAAAATTTTTACTTAACTGTTCAGCAGGTGTGTCGCTGTCAGTCTTGAAGCTTTCTTTTAGGGGCCCTCGAACTGTGGCTTACATATTCTTCCCCGACTTGCGTACCTGAACGTGTGTTGGCTTTGGGATCATGGGTCCGACAAAGGTAGGCAGGACGTTCTCTTCGCTGCCGACGACCCCAAACAATGTTGTGTGAACAAGTAAATCAATCTTCACTTCTGTGCGGCTACTGATTTGATTTAAACTTTACTCTTTCTTAACGCTTGAATGTTTGCTTCTGGTTAGGATATGTCCACACGAAAGAACTCAATGAGTTGAACCATCGGGTGGTATCTGAAATTATTTGAAAAACTCTTAGGTCGTAATTCTATTCGCTTTGTATGTTAATATCGTGTCAGTCCGTAATTGTTTTCTTCGTTTTGTGGGAGTTGTGTTGAAAGTTTCTATCACAATTCTCTAGGTAGGCTTATAGACGCAAGTTATTCGTTATAGACTTTATGGATCTGGATGGGCAATGGTCGAGCCTAATTTACATCAATCTGTCTTATCGTTACTTTCAGTCAAGCTTTTCACGAAATGTTATCAAAGTATTCTTGGCAGTCGTTATGAAGGTCCAATGGCGACAACATCGTAGCCCTCAAAATCTTGACATCAGGTCTGTGTTCTCTGTCGTGGTTGACCCGATGACTGGGAACGGCTCAGTCTTTAACTAGTCTGCAGCTAAAGCATGAATTGTCATTGGCTCAGTATGACCAGTGGATTAATCGAGAAATGTGCAGGAATTTGACGAGATAATTATGATGTATGTTTCGTTTGAATATTATTTCATGTTCTGTGTGACAATAAAAGATTCCAAAATTTTGAAGACGTTCATTTTTATACTAGAAAGGAAATACATTTGAATTTTGTTGCATGATATACTGAATTTTTTTTCAAGTTGCAGTATAATTTGAGATTTTATGTGTGACTAGATTGATTTTGGATGATTATACATTGTCAAAGCTCGCACGGTTCAAACCTCCATCTCAAAAGTAACTGGAGGCTTTGGGAAAGCTTTTGCGACTCTTGGTATGGCAACTGGAGGTAGATCAGCACATACTAAATCTGATTATAGATAGAACTCTTTATAGCTTGCTTCGTGAAATCCAATCCATTAGAAAACTAGCATGTTTCAATTCAGATGTTCTTCTTAGGATGTTGGGCACGTGTGAAGCTAACTCGAGTTAATCGCTTCGTAAATATTGCAGAAGAGCCTCATATTTTCTGACTAATCGAGTTTTCACATTTTTCTTTGAAATTTTTTTGAACTAGAGGCAAACAAATGATCATTCATGTATGGCTTCATTTAGACGCATTCAGTGACACAGAAAGGGTAAAGTGACTATTTCATATTCTTTTAGCCCATTTGTTAGAGCACTTTTCTCGCCTGATGATGAAATTTATCTAAATATTTTTGCAGCTCCGATTTGTCTCGTTTTTCGACCTTGATTATTTTTTCTGTGACGCTGAAGCGCCGACGCAATTCTGTGAGCCTTCTATATTCCGTCGGCTGCAGAGGTTGACCAAATTTTACCTGACGAAGAGAAATAACGGATACAGGCAGCTGAAAAGATGGATGGGATAATCGTACTTCTTTAATTTGAAGGATTTTCCAATTATATGCTGTACTTTCGACATTCTTTCGTTGCGGAACTGTTTGTCTACCGACGATACCGAATTGGATTGGTGTTAACGGCACTGAACCCTTGAAGAATTACTTCGAGGGGGCCGGCGGTGCTTTCACACGGTCTGTGTAATCGTCAGTGATTAAGTGAATGCAACAACCACTGTAACGAGATATTGCGGGATAATTCGTTAAGGAGCTAAACACAGGCATTGGATCTTAGTTCTCTGTAGTACTAATTTTGGAGTCAGTGCCATATCGTTGTGCGTGCGGTAGAAAGCCTCCCGCCTCGTTCCTTCTTTTCGAATGTTTTGTGGGTTTTTTATTCCAGAGAAAAATTTATACCCTTCAGCTCTCAAGTTTTCTGTGCGAAGTTTAAAAACAAAGATTGTGAGAGAGCTTTCCCTGCAGCTAAAAATGCATACCGATTACCTGGAAAAGAAAGCGATCGTCTGATGTGTGGCGGTGGGGCTGGGGTTGACGTACACAATGCAACGCTTATGAAAATTACGTTGATGAGACAAATATGGTGCGCACAGGTGCTGACGCAGTGGAGTGAGGGCTGCGCCGCGTGGGACGTGGCCGTCAGCAGCCTGGGGGCTGTCATAGCCAGCACCTCCCGACCCTGGAGCCAGCACACCGGCGCCCTCACCGCCCTCCTGGCGCTCGGTACTGCACCTTATTTTGTGGAGCTCTTGCGTGTTCTACGTTCCCCCTGGCAAATACTTTAAGTACCAAAAAATTAAAATATTACTTCTATCTGAGCTGCTGTTAATATTATACTGGTGTGTGTTTCAGATTAATTAGGTTATGACCAGCTTATAACGCCATTAAACACTTCAGATATCGATGCATACATTTTCCTTGGAGACTGTAAACTTCAGTAATGCACACGTACAGCCGCATGAGGCAGGTTTGTGACGTTGGCACTGTGTCCCTGCAGGTCCGGCAGCGCTGGTGTCACTGCTACCCTGCTACGCCAACTACCTGAGCAGACTGCGGGCTGCCCTCCCCGCCGCCAGCGCGTCCGGGCCGTCCGCCGCCATCGTGTCCAGAGAGGCCATTGATGCCAAGCAGGCGCAGGGGCTGCTGATGGTGAGCGTGCGTCTTGTGGCGTCTGGCGCATCATTCTGACAACAGAGCAGTCCTACCGCAGTCACAATGTTGATTCGCTTTGTAGTTCGCTAGAAAACTATTTGCAAGTTTCGTGTTCGATGAGCTCGATGCTAACGAAATATGAGGTTGCCTTGTAGGCTGCTTGCCCTATAAGCCTTGTAGCTTATTCGGGCCCACATGTGGTATATATCCTGATCCCGGTTCTTCGTCATCTCTCATTTGATTGTAAACCTGTATCTGATGTAAATTATTTGTGGTAAATAAATGTCCCTAAATAAATGTTTCTAAAATGAGGTTAATATGAGGTATTGACCAATTTCTAAGAAGAAATTTAAAACATTTATGAAATTTGTGTCACGTGTTATTGCTTGCAGATGTTTCTGTGACTAATCTAAACCATTTTCTTTCATGTTATCTAGATTTTGTTCAATAATTTACTTCAACATTTGTGGTCATGTTCGCCCTATTTAAAAACCACGTGAGGAATGTTCCTCTCTTTACTCCATAAGTTTCGTAAAAGTGCCAATGTAATTCGTGCTACAAAACCTATTCAGGGCGCTTATGAAAACAAAGGAGGGAATGAAAAAAATTACAGGAGGTGGTTTTCCCAATTTTGAAGCCGAGATTTTGAGCTTGGAGAACAAGGCAAAAAAAAGTCGTCGAAAAACTAGGAATTGATGTGTTGGAAGGCGTTATCTTCAGATGCCACGCCATTACCACTAGAGCATTTGTAGAACAATTAAACGTAGCCCACACAGCCGTGCTACGCCGACTGTGAGGATCGGAAAGGTTTCAGTGGTTGGAAAGAGGGTCTCACACGAGCCGTCTCCAGAGAATCTGCAACTGTTGTGATCCATTGCTTAAAACAGCGTTGACTGTTGTGAATCATTGCTAACAAAATTTCTGTGATTTACTTAGCTTGGAAATGATGCTTGATCTTCAGTATTCTTCTGTCCTGGCACCTTCTGATTGTCATTTGTTTGAATTCATTTGGACTACAGAACTATTTGAATGGTTTTAGGTTGACATCAAAAGAGATTGAAAAGAAGTTGGCTTCATATTTTGATTATAAACTTAATGAATCATTCAAACGAGACATTGATATAATTGTTAGCGACTGGAATCGGGTACTTGGATGTAACAAAGCTGTGTTTATGAATGCATTTTATCATAATCATTGGCATCTTCGTTGTTAACACAGACTTTGAAATCGGACTATACTTATACATCAAGCTAATCACTCTCACATCACTCGTACGTTCGTGATTCGTACTGGCGCTGAGCATCATTTTTTCATTCATTTGTTGAGTAGCTTTCCTGCGCCTGTCCAATAGCTTGATTTACGGACTCGCACTATAATTTGGCTTCGAGTTCGGTTCGGAGCCTGCGTTGTTGTATACAGGGTGTTAGGGAAAAGAGGTACAAAATTTTGCTCCTATCAGGAAGTGACGAACTGTCACCCTTGCCTCTATGAAGCTCTGCTGAAAAAAATTGGTTTAAGTATTATCTGTCTAACGTTTAAAGTGAAGAAATGTGCTAACAAAATTGCCCACAAACAATTTATTTATAACTTGACTCAACAGAAATGTTTCAAAGTTTCCACCACCCACATCGATGCACATTGATTTTTGGGGACACATGAAAAGCCTTGTTTATTCAACACCCATAGAATCAGAGGAAGATCTCGTGGCAAGAATTGTGCTAGCGTCTGGGGATATTTCTGAAATGCCAGGTCAATATCCGGCAGTCCTTACGTCGAAGATATCACGAGTGCATCGGTGTTGGTGGTGGAAACTTTGAACAATTTTATTTAAAGTATGTGTATAAAAAAAATATTTGTGGACAATTTCGTTTTCAAATTTCCTCGTTGAAACATTAGATTGCTAATCAAACATTAAACAGCAAAACCTCATTTTGTTCGCAAAGTTTTACAGGAGCCAAAGTGTTTAATTTGCCACATTCTGGTAGGTGTGAAATTTTGTACCTCTCTTCCCCTAACAACTTGTATAACACTCCTATTTCGACTCGCCTTACTAATAGTACGTTAGTTGCTTTTAAATATTTATTAACTCTGAAAACTTTTGCAAGTTATTAAAAGAAAATCGTAAGTCAACTTATTTCCAGTATGTTCCTTTAATTCACCATTAAAAATGCTTTCTGAAATTGACTCTACAGCATGTACGATTATTGTTTTCATTATTAAAAAAACATTACAAAATATCCTATACTTTGGCGTAATTGATCATCTGTTTGGCGTAATGATCAATTGAACTTGATGATCATCTGTTTTCATTCAGGCAGTCAAACGAACTCCTATACAACCATCAGGTGACGGTCTCTGGACATAGATAATTTACTAACTTCACAGGCGCTTCTATTTTATTCTTATTCCAGTCGCATTGAACTCGCGTACTCGCTCAATGTAAGTAAACGGGACAGGGCGGGAGAATTTGATTTAGATCAGAAATTTTGTTGTATCTTGCCATCCGTGACACTGTATAACTTTAAAATCATTATCCTCATTTCGAACTACCCCACTCTCTGCCAGCGCTATTCTCTTTACCTCCTTTGTAGCTTGTTCTTCCTTTAAATCTTCTTTTCACACGCATGCTTTACAACAGTCCTTCATCTTATCGTTTACTTTGAGAGTTATTTTCTATAAAGTTGTTATGCACCATGTATCCCTTCTTTCATTTCTTCATTCGCTGCTATATTATCACCATTCTTCTTATACATTTTTTTTAATACTTGCCTGATGTGTTGCTCGCTCTTTGCTTCCAGTTTTCGTTTCCTGCAAGATTCGTTCCTCTAGTTTCCCTGAGATCAGTCATTAACATTGGGGCTCTGAACTACTCTCACTCCTATAGTGCACTCGCCTTTCCGTTGCCTCTCACAGGGTCATTGCAAACTCTTCTCATTGCGAGCTCGCTCTGATGACACCATTCATCATAGAGGTGTGGCACGTAATATCTCTCACTGCTCCATTTGGCGTTGAAAATTCTGTTAGCTGCCTAAGATGTCTTGTATCTCTGAAGACGATGCTCTTCTTTGATAATTTGTTCTAAATTCTACAAGAATTCGTAACTTGAGCATACTGGCGATTCTGTAGGTCAATATTAAGCACCGAGTTCAAACTAGCTGTCCTGGATTGTTTGCGTCATATTGCCGTCCGTTGTTTTATCTATGATCTTCGCCATGCAAGTGCTTGCTGTAAAATGAAGAGATTTTGAACGTTTTCCTTCTGCATTGAATTTTGATCAGATACTCCTATTCAAACTGATACTAGTAATGTGCGCTCTATTCCAGGCTGTGCTGGTAAAAATTGTTGCTTCATACGTGCGCTGCATGCCCAGCCGTACTGACCTCACGGTTCCTATGAAGCAGAAGCCCGCAAACGGCGTACCGGGAAATGTCTCTGGAAGCAACGGCAAGCCTCCTTGTGAAAGTGACGAACCCGGCGATGAAGAAAACAGCAGAGAAGGCGCTGATCAACGAGTATCGTTTTCCAAGTTGCGCCAGGTGTATGCTTTGGGGGAGAGCTGGTTTGGCTCGGCGTTTGTGCTGCAGCTGCCCGTGGTGTATCTGTGCGTGCATGAAAGTCAGGTCCCCAGCTTCATGGAGTCGCATGTGTACGAGGAGTTACGCACCACAGGAGAGGCGCTTCTTAGAGATGCTCTTAGCCGAGAGGAGAATATAAAAAATAAAAATTCTAAGCGTAATTTAGGAGGTCCATTTGCTAAGAAAATGAAAACAAATGATGGCGATGCTGTAAGCAATTCGTCATTTAGCTTACCAACTGATAATTTTGCTGGTCTTGATTTCACGTCACTACTGGAAGACGACACTCCATCCAGAGTTACAAAGTGCTCTGCTAAAGAAGCATTCATGTCTTATAAAGCTCTCGTGCCGAGGTATGAAGTGTCTGTACGTGTAAATATTCAAGGCTGCCGAGTGTGGGACGCTTCGACTCTAAAGAGGCCTAGAAAGGCCGCCTCGACAGTGGCGGACCACCCCCAAAGAACTCTGCTTAGGAATTTTACCTCTAAGACAATGATACAGAAAATGCCCCATTGTAAATTCACCCGTCCATTGCGACCTAAATTGAGACCTGGCTACTCGCTGCATCTCTTAAATTTGTGAGGCGGCTGGGTTATGTACTGTACATCGTGTAGCTCTTAGGACTCAAAAAAACAAAGATAATGTCTCGTAATTTCTGTTTCCTTCAGTTATGCTTTTGCGAGTGACGGCGAAAACATTTCCACGCCACTTGGGGATGTTTTGATAGCTTGGTCGGAAGAAACCAGAGAGATTGTTACGGTTGATCAGTAGAGTTTTACATGTTAATTTTAAAATTATAAGCTATATACTTAGTCTTGACGCTATCAAAATCAGATCTGTGCTCACTATAGATAGTTTGAACTTAGAAAACGCGGTTAGGCCACGTCAAAGAAGGTGCAAGGTACTCGTAGATTGAAATGGCGCCTGGAGGTGAACATTTTACTGGGGTGTGTGGCGAAAGAGTAATACAGGCCTTTAAATAACTTTTTTTCCAGTCTGGAATGAAATTTAAGAAGAATCTCTTATCAATTTTAGGTTGCTAAATGGAAATTTTATCTCATATTTTCTCTATATCATTAATTTGCACTACAAGTATATTAATTTTTCTGATTTTCAAGAGCAAATTACATTTCTACGCCTTTTTCTTGTCTTTGTGTACAGGTTATGTTGCTCATTCTCGCTAATGATGATCTAGCAATGCCCTCAACATCTTTCATAAGAAACTGTTTTTGTGATCCAGATTTATTTTGCTACATATGTGGAAACTTTAATTTGAATACTCAACTGCGCAACATAGCCAACTATGTTAAGAGCATGTGTGTTGTGTACTTCAAAGTACCGTTTGAAGACCAGAACTGTAATTGCACTCCTCACAAAGTACTCAAAACCTGTCTTGAGACCTTGCCATTATAATCTCTAGGACAAAATGCTAGACTGGAGTTCGGCGAGCCAATACTTCAGAGAGAACTAACCCATCACTTGGAGGTGACTGCTATTTTGTCGAGCCAGTGTGAAAGGTTTCAATATGAGAAAAACAATATTTACGATGCTCAAGTATCCTTTCAGCCATTCAACTAGTTGCACATGGTGACAAAATTCCTTTGCCTACTTTTATAAAGCTTGCAAAGAATATGATACAGATCTCTGTTCACCTTCTTCTACTGATAATGAGACTACACACCGTTTTCAGCGAGTTGATGATTGTGGAAAACCATTTTTGTGTGTTCAGTCTCAGTTGAATGATCTGGTTCGAGATCTGTGTCTGCCACAAGGGCCTGCTGAAGTGCTGGCTTCCAGACTGCAAGAGAAACGAATGCTGAAACGTGGCACGAGTGTCTCGTTTTATCGCAGCGTAGAGGCAGAACTGGGGCAGTACTACCATTCAGATGGCCAGCTTGTTTATTGTACTACGAAAGAACGCTTTTTGCCATGGACTACCAGCATACTATTGAAAGCATTGAAGGCTTTAGATAGTTTGATATTTATTCGAAAGAAGTTTGAAATTTATTCTGCTTAACAATAGATATATGTATGGTTCAGTACCAGTAGGTCTTTCCTTAAAACTTTAAGAAGGATAAGAAGCATTATCAAACATTTTCTCTGAGAGATTTTAATCCCATGTTCAAGGGAGGTTGATTAGTGTCGATTTAAGATTGGTTAACTTTCTACTAGGTCAGCAAGAAACGTGCACGAAATATCCATATTTTCTGTACTACTGATGTTCTTGGTATCGATATTTACTGTGTAGTATTTACAGACACAGGTAAGAGCTTGGAATGCATTTTCTCATGTGATGTAGAACTTTATCGGAAACAGGAAAGCAGACAATTATGAAGAGATCGTAGAAGAACTGTTATGAGCTTACAATACCCTGGATCAAATTTTTTTATTTACCCAGTCATTTGAGCAATTTTTGGGAAAACCTTGGCAATGTGAGCGAGGAACAAAGGGAGACACTTCCATCAAGATGTTAAAGCAATTCAAAAACGTTATCAAGTCCGATAAAACTTAGAAATGTTGGTGGATTGCCGCTTGAGTTTGATGAGAAACAACCCAAAAGCTTTACATTGCAGGTCGGTCACGGAAAAGTTTAAATTGCTACCATTTCTGATTGATTTTATGTATGAAATGAGATACTGAAAATTTTATGTTTTAATTGTCACTCCTACTATATGAGAAGTTTAATTTTCTTAAAAAATTGTATACTTCGAAAACTTCGGTCGAAAAAAAAACAGTTCGTATTGAGATTCAGCAGCCCAAACGTAGTTAATATTCGTTTGAAACTTTTTGCCAGGGAAATTCTGTTAGCGTAATGAGGTGCATGGCTGCTCGTGAGGTGGCCGGTGACCATCCAGACCTTACTGGCAGCTCTCTACGGTCGGCCTCACTCACGGCCCGGCTGGCAGTCCACCTCACGCCAACTAAAGACTACTCGTATTTATAAGCACACTAATACTGAATGATAATATTATAACTATTAATTTTGAATAGGTTCATTTTTTGCGGATATTATCGAGGGCTGCGATGAACTAAGGTATCAGGTCATTAAAAATGATACGTCCAATTCCCTTGTTCACCACGTTTGAAGAATTATAGCTGTCATGTTTTTATTGTCATCGTTTTATTTTAAATTATAGGCTAGATTCTTCATTACGTATATAGATGCTGATCAAAGCGACAGATTATATTAGGATTTCGCTGTTTTAAATGAACGTTTTGTAACCGATGGATGAATAAAAAATTCGTGTTGTTCATGAATGCGAGTTCCATCGTAGGACAAATGCATCTCAAACAGCGCGAAACACCTATCAGATGTTTGGTGATAATATGGCGAATGAATGCACTGTATTTCGATGGTTTCAGAGGTTTCTGTCTAGTGACTCTAATCTTGAAAACCCCGTGGTAGACCTGCGACCAGGACCTATAACGAAGAGCTGCAGCAGTAGTGGGAGCGGATACATCTCGAACAGCGTGCGCGTAGGCAGTGAGATGTGATGTTTCGATTCCTACTCTATTAGACCCTTTGAAACAAAAGAGATATTAAGAAATGTGAAGAAGCTGGACAAGTGGGTACCAGACGATTTGAACGAGTATCAAATGACACGTCGTTCTGACACTTACTGTTCCTTGGTAACGCGGCGTAACA
The DNA here is from genome assembly GCA_014899125.1 of Orchestia grillus. Lineage (NCBI taxonomy): Eukaryota > Metazoa > Arthropoda > Malacostraca > Amphipoda > Talitridae > Orchestia > Orchestia grillus. The sequence continues at coordinate 16,744 of VOMN01013665.1, forward strand.
TAATTATTTTTGCACTGCGTTGGTATGTGTGGCAAAAAATCATTGGCTATCAGATTTTTCAGGCATTAGACAACTTTTCGCCAGGAAAAAACTTTGTATCTGAAGGAGAAGTAATAAATGCCATTATGGTTTCATCACCTCTTGCTCTCCAAAATTTTTTGTTGCTGGCATACTTAAGGTACCAATAAAATAGCAAAATGAATTGGTAAATTTTGTGCATTATCGATTAAACTGCGTTGTTTGTTTAAGGACTAGTAAAATGAACTTACTGTTCAGGATCGGATAATTCATTTTTAATGACCTGATAGCATAAGTTACCTGAAATAATGAGAACTTCACTTTATCTGTCCTCTGACACCAGATTTTGCCTGGCATTAACAGTCAAATCGTTGGTTTTCTTCCAACAACGGGCAACGGATGACTCAGAAAAGTTGGAAAATTCACAGAAATCAAGAAATGCTAGTGTAGTAGTCGTGGAAGCAGTAAAGATAGGAAGGCTTTAGTTCCTCGGACTATTTTGGATGAACTTCAGAAATGGGGTATTTATGTACAAGGTGTATTCCCACACAGGATCCTCTGCGCTTAGAAGCAGCAAGTTTAGAAGGAAGAGGAAAAAAGAGAATAATCCGCAAAGAAGTGATGAGAATGGAAAGAAGTAAAGTGGGCATGAAAGATAGAAGTCCCGAAAGCCTAACTAAGCTGAGGTAACCTAGTATGTAGTGTTTTGGGGATGAGAAGCGCATGTACCTTCCGATTTTTCATTATACCGTAAGCCCTGCAGGCCGGTAATGATTGTGTACAGAACTGAGTGTTAAAGTGGTTGTATACCTAAAGAGAGTAAAGAATAGGTAACGTCTTTTTATAAAGGGACAAACTGAGAAAACATTCAGGGTAAGCTGAAGCATAGCCTATGAATAAATGGAAAGAAAAGTGTGCTAGGAAAGACAGATTGAGGGAATGAGGACGGACTGACTGGAGAAGGCCTGCAGGAGAGTAAATGTTTGAAGAAGCATTGCCCGGTTCCTAGCTTCTCTTGCGGACTCCGGCACGTTTATTAGCATAGTCGAGGCACAAATACGGAGATTGTCCAACCCGAAAGTAGCACAGGGAAGAATGTTAGGCGACGCTTTAGTGCACATATGTTCAATTTTGGTTTGAGATCGTACGTATTGCTTTCAAACTATAATTGTACATTTCCATACCATCTCATCTGTTAATCACTTTTCGTGATGTCTGTCAATACGTCGCCTTGTGTTCAAGTAATCGTACCATGTTTGGTCTGTGCACTTAAAGACAAAGCCACTGCATGAAGGGGCGATGAAGCGACTGCCTTAATTTTTAATAAATTGAGGTGGAAATTCATAATGAAATGATGGTAATTAAAGAGAAATACCTGAGAAGAGTTTCAATTTACTGTTCTTAAAGGCCTCAATTGATGCAACGAAGGTTGATGACGCCTATGTCTTTAAAGTGTCTTCGTGAGCACTACTCTTAGCAAGGATTAAAAGTACAAATAATAAGAGAGATAATATAAAAGAATGAAGTGCATCCTATGTCTGTCTCAGCTAGCATATATTTGAGAATAAAAAGTTAATCACAGTTACTGTGACTACGCTTTCAAAATCGAACGTTTCAAACTGAGATATATGCAATGATATTCGTAGTATTTGAGTAATCAATACAATTTTTTAGTTTTTTACAAAAATTGTTTCGTATGATGAAAAAACACGTTAAAATACCATTCAACATAAGGTGAATGTGTTGCGAGTAATATGAAGAGTGCTAAACTATGCATTTCTAAAATGTTATTCTCAACAGCACGCCCTGATTCAAAACTTGGAAAACCTGCAGAGAATTTAAATTCATTCATCGAAGATAAAATGCATTGTCACTCACACTTGGTTTTCACTCAACTCGTCCACTGAGAGGTAAAGCAATAGACTTCTTCCTTAAAGTGTTAACGCTTTCCTTTTTCGTACCACAGTTGACATGTAGTTCTACGTAACCACCTGTTCAATTCTAACGTAGACCATCGGAACTGAATTATGAAATAAAAACTGCAGACTGCTAAAATTTACGTGAAGTTTTTTTTGTGATTATAGTGAGCAAATGATTGAGCAAAGCCTTAATATGAGAACGTTTTCGAATGAAGTACACGGATGAAGTATTAGATAGATAACATTCAATTGAACAATTTTTGAGGACCCCACTAACGTGGGGTTACATATTTTGTTTTTCTCAAACTCTGGAAAAGGCATGCATTTTCTTTGTTAAAAAGTGTACAAAAAAGGATCCATTTTGTAATCTATTTTTGCAATAGGGCTTGTCAGATTATGCAGGGATTTTCTCCATTCTGTGCCGGAGATGTGTCTGCACATACGTACACATCTCCCAGCGCTGTTGATCCATTAGTGGTCAGTGGACGGAGCCAAAAAATTTCCATCGTCAAGTAAAATTTCACTCCATCACAACTGAGGTAACTCTATATCCTATTCTTCTTGTATACAGTTTTCACTATATGTCAATGGCCACTTTGCGTTTTCAGAAAACCTTTACTTAAATATTATCTTTGTGTGCATGTCTGTATACGCGATCAGAGATCACTAGCACTAATACTTCAATAATATCACTAGTGACCAACCAATGGTCTCTAAAAATCTATTACTCTAACCGTATTAATATTTTCAATCCATAATATTATTTTGCAATGTTCTTTCGGTGAGTTGTTCTTTAACATGATTAGAGGTGTACTGTTACCGTGTACACGTCAATCCTTTCTCACTGTCGTGGTGATCTCGTACTACCGGTAATCCGTGGACCTTGAATGAACCCTAGATTCCTAAGGGACATAGCTTGTAGATGTCATAACGAGACGTGTGATTATTGAAACTGCAATATATGTACAGACATGAAAGGTCAAATGGTCTTTCTACGTCTTTAAATAGCCTGATTTATTCTCATTGGCATATGGGAGGTAACTCGAAGAAAATATAGTGGCCCATAGCATAGTTACTCAGAATTTCATCATTCGTGATCCCAGTACACGGAGAGGTCACCTAGCAGTGACCTTGACTTGAACGTTTGTGGCGGCACTGTGCGCCTGCGCCGCATTTGCCAGACTTGAGCTTACCAGCGGCAGCCAGCTTCTTCTGTCTGTACAGTGACAGTAGCCGTCGTGGTGGTAGTGAGTGTGCCGTTAGTGTGGATCATCATATCTATTGTTACCCCGTCGTAAACGTAAATTCTTTATTTACCTTGGTGAGTAAAAGACTGTAGCAGCTTTTTGTTTTATTTTTTCGTATGCGTCAAACAAGCAGAGCTTTACTTTTTTTATCATAAACATTGGCAGTTGCTTGTTTCCTCGGGTGCCGATCTAGCGTCATGCTTGAGGTTCGTAAGCTGAATTTTGATTTTGCACGCCACTGACTTGAAGCAGCGTAGTTTTTGACACGCATTTTTGGCGATAAACTCAATTTAACTATCGAGAGCTTTTCGCTTCCTGAAGGTCATCTTTCACGACCTTGGACGGCCTCTGCACCAAGTTGACTCTGCAAATAGCTGTCTACGTGATTCGTTGCCTTCTTCTAATTGCCAGCATTTCTATTAAATTTAAAAGCAGGAGTAGTGTTTTAGCATCAATGACCAATAAATATTTAAAATCTCTCTCAAATTCATGATTATGAAGTCTGCTATAGTCTGCATTGCAGAGTCTTAATTCTAGCTTAACAGTTCCGTTAGTTTCCAAACAAATGAGTAGTTGCAGAAGTACTTATATCAGTGCTTCAGTGTCTCAATACTTCCCACCGAAAGAGAAGGGAGCTTCTGGTATGAACTTTATGAAAACGGAAAATTTATGCAAAAGGTGTGGTCCCCCACAGGATTCCCTGCCCATAAAAAACAGCAAGTTAAGGTTGGAAGGTAAAGAAAAGATAAAGAATACCCAGCGGAGAAGGTATGAAAATAGAAAAAAGCAAAACCGGTGCGAAAGACCGAAGTCATGAAAACCTAGCTAGCACTGAGGTAACCTAACAGTGCCCTCCTGACGGCGCCTGTCCACATAACATAGGATAGACAAAACTAACCTTGTTGCATACGGCCTATCCTATGACTCCAGAGCTGCAATCAATTGAGAGATTCGTATAATCATTTTGCGTCTCCACTACGCGCGTTGCGTCAGGTTGTCTTCATTCCAGTGATGGCTGCGGCGTGCAGACCTCGCGCCCACACGCACGTCCGGTGTCGTGATCCAGCATTTTGGGCGTCAAACACGCGGGTCGCTGTTGCAGGGCTCGCACATCATGCGTTTTGATCTTGTAGCATAGGGGTACTTCTAATTATTGTGTTCTATTGAGTACTTACGAAATTGCTAAAAGTAAAGTGACTTCTGTGAATTCGTGGGCCAACATTTTAAGCAAGTAACATTCGACCTTACTTTCTATTTGCATCGGTTAGAAAAACTCACACTGCCACAGTTTGTTCATGAATTTTGAGCAGCACACGAGGGAATTACAACGCAGTCCGACATAATGTTCAATTGAATTTTTACAGCTTGTAGAACTCCGAATGACTAATATTTAATGGCAGGGAAACCTATTGCAAGAAAAGAATTACTTCTTCCTTAGCAGAAATTGTACAGACTAAGCAGGACACTGGTATTGAGAGACTCGTCTACCTGACAGGACGAGACTATCACGTGCGCTCCTAGCATCGCCTCAGTTGTTCGTGCTAATGGACGCTCTGCTGCTTCTCGTGTCTATATGCTTTCAAATTTAGTTTTTTTCAGTCCATCTTTTGGATAGACTCATGCAGATTCGTTATCGTAGGGAACAAAATGAGCATTTTCTTTATTTCAGTATTCAATCACTGTCCCTTTCATTTGAATTACGAGTTATTTTTCTTTTCAATACAAATGAAGGGCTATAGTTGGAGCAAACCTTACACAGAAACGTGTATCACGTGTGCTGGTCACAAGGTAGACGGTGCATAGACTATATAGAGAGCATAGAAACAGTGTCCGAGCTGCCGACGAAAACTAGTATAACTGCATTAGGAATGCCTCGTCATTTATGCGTGAGTTAGCCAGAGGTAAAGCCATAACGTATGGCGAAAGATATTCTTTAAAAACATTGACTTTGGAACCCCTGTATGTTGTGTGTTAATCGTGCAGTCTTTATGTTACTGTGTTTAATTAAAGGAGGAGGAGGAGAGAAGGTAAACCAGGATTTTAATTTTGGGCTGTCTAAGGGAGCGTTAGGTACGACTGCTACCTTGAGCAACAAGTGCAATTTAGCCGGCGAACGTCGTGACTAGAATCGCAACACATTATGACGTACGTAGAATAATTCAAACGAGAACTCAAAAAGTACGAGTCAGTGAAGGATCGGTTTATTGAGGTACATGATTAAATTACTCATTTCGGAGTCTGCTGCAAGCTGCAGCGGCAGGTTTATTTAGCCAGAAGCGGTGGCAGCGGTCAGCCAACAGCGGCGGCGGCAGATATGGCGGAGGTGCTGGCGGGCGAGCCAAGAGCGATAGCGCGCTGCCGGCGGGCGGGCGGTCACGTGGCCCCGGTTATTGATTGAGACAGGAATAGTGTACAGAGGCAGACAACGGCCAGGTTTGGATTTTGTATTTCCTTATTACTGCCTTCTCATTTACCTTCTCTGCTTAAGCTGTCTTTAGCTCATCGAAATAGTTTATGAGTGTGCTCCACTGTACTTGAATTATTATTTTTATGTTGAAGGGCTACAACTTGGGTAGAGAAGCAATACAAATTGTCACGTCGGTATCATCGAGTAGTCACCTTAATCGTTTTGTCATATTCCGTTGATATTAATAGAAGAGAACATGTCGATCTATCTTTAAACTCTAGAATGGGGTCAACGATTGGCTTTTTATGTTTTCATATTTTTATCCTCGTTTCAGCCGCCGTAGAAGCACACGTAATATTTCAGTTGAACGCGTTGCCCACGCATTGGGCCACCGGCGCGCCAGTCAAACGATNTGCGAGATAGACTGAGTTACTGAAGCACTGCTTTCACTACCACTACAACTTGCTTGTTGGTGTAATGCTTTTCTTGTTGGTGTAATGCTTTTCTTGTTGGTGTGATGCTTTGCTTGTTGGTGTGATGCTTTGCTTGTTGGTTTAATGCTTTGGTTGTTGGTGTGATGCTTTGGCTGTTGGTGTGATGCTTTGGTTGTTGGTGTAATGCTTTGGTTGTTGGTGTAGTGATTTGGTTGTTGGTGTAGTGCTTTGCTTGTTGGTGTAGTGCTTTGCTTGTTGGTGTAGTGCTTTGCTTGTTGGTGTAGTGCTTTGCTTGTTGGTGTAATGCTTTGCTTGTTGGTGTAATGCTTTGCTTGTTGGTGTGATGCTTTGCTTGTTGGTGTGATGCTTTGCTTGTTGGTGTGATGCTTTGGTTGTTGGTGTAATGCTTTGGTTGTTGGTGTAATGCTTTGGTTGTTGGTGTAATGCTTTGGTTGTTGGTGTGATGCTTTGGTTGTTGGTGTGATGCTTTGCTTGTTGGTGTGATGCTTTGCTTGTTGGTGTAATGCTTTGGTTGTTGGTGTAATGCTTTGGTTGTTGGTGTAATGCTTTGGTTGTTGGTGTAATGCTTTGGTTGTTGGTGTAATGCTTTGGTTGTTGGTGTAATGCTTTGGTTGTTGGTGTAATGCTTTGGTTGTTGGTGTAATGCTTTGGTTGTTGGTGTAATGCTTTGGTTGTTGGTGTAATGCTTTGGTTGTTGGTGTAATGCTTTGGTTGTTGGTGTAATGCTTTGGTTGTTGGTGTAATGCTTTGGTTGTTGGTGTAATGCTTTGGTTGTTGGTGTAATGCTTTGGTTGTTGGTGTAATGCTTTGGTTGTTGGTGTAATGCTTTGGTTGTTGGTGTAATGCTTTGGTTGTTGGTGTAATGCTTTGGTTGTTGGTGTAATGCTTTGGTTGTTGGTGTAACGCTTTGCTTGTTGGTGTAACGCTTTGCTTGTTGGTGTAACGCTTTGCTTGTTGGTGTAACGCTTTGCTTGTAAGTCAACACTAGTTTTTTAATTGCGTTGAAGGAAAACCCTTGTATTTGGATAATTAAATGATGAAACCCGTTCTTTTTAGTAAAAAGAAAAAGCTAACACGAAGGAAGCACGTCTAACTTAATAACAGAAAGTGTCACCGAATTGAAAACTAATGCAACTCTGGAACAACATAACTCTGGAACAACCGAACTACATATATGTAGCAGCCTAGCACGGGGAACATGTTAAGCTTACGTCCCCCATTTCTCTCAGTGAGAAATGTTCTAGCATTATTTGATAGCAATGTGTGGGAGATGTGCGACCGTGTGCATTCTCTTGCAGATTATACAGACGTTCATCAATGCTATTTTTTTATCGAGAATTGATGATTATGATGCTCTTCAGAAACGGATAATGCTTTCATTTAGCGACACCGTCAGTTACCATGAATTGTAAGTTATAATCTTTTTCCTACGAAAAGAACTTTCATAGTTTGGTGTGTCAATTCATTTAATCCCTATTTGCGGCTGATGGATGAGCGCCTAAGGAGTAAGCCTGTTGCTCCTATCATAGATTCGACGTGCACAATATGCTACCAATAATACGTGGAAGCGATTACATTTTTTTCATAGGACATAAAACGAATAAAGTATACGGAACAAAACTAACAGAATGTGTTGTAAAATCAATCAATGAGGCCAAGAACAACTCGCTAATACTCACTAGCGCTAACAAATTCAAAACTGTTTTCATTAGTTAGTTGAACATTTCTTACATTGCTGTGGGCAACCAGCGTAAAAAATTTCCCCTTCACTGTTTTTAAACACAGGACAAACAATAGCTTACAGCAGCCCAAACCACCTCAGTAACGTTACTGACTACTTCAAATAGTACTAGATCTAAATACTCAACAGGAACTTGCAATAGACAGGTCTGTATCGTCTTGATTGTATCTCAGGCATCTAAATCCCTTTTTCAGTATTCTATAATCGAATAAAAAAATGAATAAAAGGCGTGAAAATTGATTATAGGTGTATGATAAAGGAATTAGTTATTGTTCGAAATATTTCGCGAACATTGAAACATTCCACCAAAAATATAGCGTTCTTATTGAAGTTCTACATGTATTTCATTCGATGTCAGAGTTTTTATTGAACTAGTTTTAAGATTGTTCCTAGTTTTTAATAAGAAGGACCTTATAGAGGAATGCCCGTGAAGTGGATGCGTTTATATGAGTAAGAGTGATTACTGTCTGCCGTTTCATGTTGGCACTACTAACTACAACAGTTTATCAGACGCAACCAACATTCAGGCATTTCCCATAGTCCTGGACGCTCGTTAATCTTCCGGTCTCCGTCAGCAATAAGAAATCATTCTGAAAAGTTCAGCCATCCGCTAGAACCACTAATATTTTGGTCCCTCTGTGGAACAGATAATGAGAAAATTCTCCATTTTTTGGAATCTCTTTTCCTTTACGCCCTTAAACCTAACTTAGATGAAGACCTAAGTGCCATCACATTATGCTCTGCTCCCATTTGCTGGCTAAGTCTGCATATGTGTGCATGTGATTGCGTGCGTATGTGTGTATGTTGTTATATCTTTTTTACCTTTCGTTTATAGACATAGTGTTGAAAATGACTTTTTCTGTCATATTTTACTTTTTCTATTTTCCTGCACAGAATTTGAAACGTTTGCTTTTCGAAACGTTTTTTTTGTAAAATGAACCCTTTTGCATCGGTTCTTCTTTTTGTCTGGCGAGTGACATTCCCTAGGAACCGACTAGTTAACACGATACAAAAAAAATGTAATTATACGTTCGTCTATGCAGAATTTGATCCACGATACCACTGTAGATGGCCAACAATACGCTGTGTTCCTTTTTCCGCCCGAATGTTTACACCATACACGATTTAAGAGTTCTAGTATTCGAAAGGAGGAGAGTTTCTTTGATTTGTAAATATTCTTTACATTTGGGCCCGATGATACATTCTCTAACACGCGACTCTCCCTTCGCTGAACCTAATTGGACGGTGAGCGGCTGAAAGTGGGGAATGTACTCGCGTTCTTAATTAATATTCTTGGCACTTCAATAATTGCTTTTGCTCCTAGTACACTCGAAATTTCCTCCATGACTTAGCACTCGCCCTTCTATCTTTTTTCTTATCTTCTACATCAAGTGCACGACTGAGGTCAATAAGTAGTGCTCGTGATCGTCTCTCCTATCTGCTGACCTCACATCGAGAGATGTCAGACGCTGGAAGAGCATCACTGTACTAACTCCCACAAGCATGACCTTTTTCAGTAAGATTCACTCATAGACACACCAGTTACTCACCATTCCTAATTGTTCATTAGTAGCCGTTCATAAATGTATAACTCTGTAAAATTTGGAAAATTTCTATTTAGCTACAGAACGTATGATATCCTACCTTGACCACTGCTTTCCTGGTTTCGTTAGGTATGAAATATTGTTAAATGTATCCTACCCGACTCTTACCATGTTTCATTTCTTTCCCTTCAAAATTTGCCCACTTCACACTTATATAAAGAGTAATATATATTGTCCATACCACCCAACTAATGGTTTCTTCATATTACTAATAGGTCGGTTTTTGGGGAACATAATTTTCAAGATAAAATGAATAACCAACGTAATAGGGAACCCCTTTAATTAAAATTCTTTTGGCCCGTTTCGGAATATTAAGCTTCTATTATAATTATTGTTCCATAATAAGTTTCAGCTGTGTTGAATATGCTTCATATATCACATACGCGTAATTCCAACTGGTTAATGCAAACATTTGCGTCACCGTTTTTAAAAGTATGAACACCTAATCTTTAGAGTATTTCCTGAAGTATGATCAAACACGTATTAACTAATTATGGTTGGGCTACCTTGATAAGAATAGTGACCGAAGGTATCATATTTACAGACCAGGAAACTAGGTATGTTTCTCTTCTGTACCTTCGAAGTTAAAGTAGCTTTGTGAATTACCATAACAGTACTGGTTTTCTGAAGGAATTATGCATTCCAATTTGCAATTCGACTAAAAGACAACTTTTTAATTGATAGTTTGAAGCGGTGCTAGAAGTGTATGCGCCACGATGTGAATTTATTTGATACAGTTCCGACTGGGTGTTCCGTTGGTCAGGCTGCAATAACTGGAATATTGCATTTGACTGGTGTACTTAAAAATAAAACACATCAGAATGTATGTACTCTGCGTCAGGGAATTGGGTTGCATTTGTGTCTTTGAGTTCAATTGTATCGTGGTTTCGTCGTTCATTCTATGAATTAGTAAACTAATCGTTTATTAGACTTTTAAAGCAATGAGAACTTTGGAAT
>VOMN01013674.1:0-13655 GCA_014899125.1 Orchestia grillus
CCTACACAGTCTGTGCATTATGGCCGGCGATAGCGAGGTGCCGCGTCATGGAGTTCGATGCAGGTATCAGGTGTACTCTTTGCCATTGCATGTGCTAATGTACTATCGTTTAGATTAGGGCCCTCTAGATATGGCGTTTGAAAAACCATAGATCAAGGGGCCCGACGGCTTTGGATAAAGTGATAGTTCTTCTTAAATGCGCCGGTGTTTGACTTGGTAAAATTAGGTGTCTCGGTTGTGGTCGGAAATTTGGAGCCGGTAAATCGATTTGAATACTTGAACGTGTAGGATACAATACAAGAAGCTTTCAGATGAAGCGCAAGAAAAGGTTTATGGCGTGCAGAGATCGTCCGTCGTACGGCTTTTTCGTCTACGGAAAGTAGTCCCGAACTCGTGTGCTGGAACCACTCGAATACCACGACAGAAAAACGAAAGATTCAGCGCTTTTTGCTCTTAGATGTTTTATGCGTGCCGAGTGAATACATAGGGTCCAGGTGTAAATTAACTCAGAAAGATTACTTTACACCAAGAGAAACTAAAGGATTAGCGCTGCCATGATACACGTAAGGTAAAAAATGCAAGGGTCGTATCGAAGAAGATTTAATCGGTCTGCTCTCGTCAGGAACAGAGCGAAGATTTGAGCGTTCCTTTCTACGAGCCTGGGTCCCAGGGACTGTGTGTAAATACCTTCAGCTCTGAACGCTCTGAATGTATTTCTCACAGTAAAATAAACCTTTTTTATTCAGTGTTTGAAAGAATGTTTCAACGTGAAAAAACTGAACAGATGAACTGTAAAGCTTGCTTTTTACCAATTGTTGAAAAATGAATTTTTTAATGTTTTGTAAAAGTCAAATTTTTAGCGTGACTCAAGAGTCACACCAGGGAGTAATGAGCTAACTCTTCATAAGCCAAAATATTTTTGTGATAATCTGCGTTTAGCTTGGTACGGTAAACTATTTTCGGCCAAATTTATGTATGCAATAAGGCTACGTTTAACTTTGTACGATGTACTTAAAGCAATCTTAATTACATATGCAATAAGGCTGTATTTAGCTTTGTATGGTAAACTAGCTGCGGCCTTATGCATATATGCAACAAAACTGCATTTAGTTTTTTGTAAAAAAATTACAGCATCCTCATGAAATTGAATTTAAAATTCATGTGATCAATAGAGGATAAGTCGAACGTAAAGTTAACAAGGAGTACAGGCACGGCTGATGTCAGTAATTTTTCCGGCAAAGACCTAGAGCGAAATGTCAGCTCCCGATAGTCCTGTTGTACCGCACAGCACGTACGTGTAGTGCTGCGTTTTTCAACTTAATTACCCTTGCCTAACGTAAAATAAAATATCAAAATGGGTTACATATGATGATTTCCGGATTACAATAGAATAATAACCAAGAAGATGTCGTGCGTGCTTAGTAATATTACTTAAATAAAGTTGAATAGAAATTCAAAAGTGCAATAGCTCATCGCACCTGTTCTTGCGGAAGGTTTCCTTTTAAAGGACCTTGCGGGAGCCCCAGTTGCGAGACGCTGGCGTGGTTAATGCGGTGCCTGCACAGCTCTGGTCCCTTGCAAAGTTATCATGAACTGTGTTCAAATTATGTTCTAATTTTAGTTCCATTTGTGTCCTATTTCTCCCATAACATACGCAAATATAATCGCCATTCTCAGCTATTATTCCATTCATGTTGATGATGGGCATAGAAAATGAAATATAATATTATGCAAAGTCGTGCGTTTAACGTTTGAAATTCTTCGACAGATTTGATGCATCGTTGTTTTATAATTGTTACTTATTATTAAAGAAGATGTAGCTATGAGTTGACTCGCTGGTAAAATCTTTATCACATATCCAGCAGTGAGTGACTGGGAGTCCGTGTCAAATTACGCGAGTGTGACGCATTGCAGTAACTGTATACTGGGACAGTCGGGTGACGGCAAGTCAAATTCTATGTAAATTTAATTAATGTGACGTACCCGTGGTTTGCCTTATCGTAAGAAGCGCAAAATTGCACGCGCTTCTGTACTTGGTTCGAAAGAAAGTAATGACGTCTTTTTCTCTAACATTTATTTCATCTCAGAAAATCCCATAATGACATTTTATTTTTTTAAGCTATGCAAAAATCTTGCTCATTTTCAATAACTTTTCTCGAACGTACGACCAGCACTTTGATGCCTCCTTCGAAAAATCCCTGGACTTGAAAGTGAAAAAACAGATCGAGGTCATTATTCAGAAGGTGAACATTCCCATGATGTTGACTTCGATTTTGGGCTAACCATTGTCATTAGGATTGAGTAATATTATGAAAAGAACCCCCCCTTGAGTAATGCCGAGCCCCCTTCCAGTGGTGGGGAGTCGGGCAGCCCCAGAGCTTCCCTAGTCTGTAAAGGCTTCCAATGATTCATTGATATATTTGTTTTGAAAATTATCATTGTAACTGGTCTAGTAATTCCTGATTGATTTGAGTCTGAACTTAAAAGTTAGCGAAGGAATTCTCAATGGCGGTGGGAGTTGTGTGCAGTTGGTGAGCCGAGTCGCTGCTGGGGAATTTTAATTGGCATTGTTTCAGGTGCTTAACTAATATTCATGTCTGGAGGGTTAATTAGGCCAATCAAATGTATCTCTAAGTTTGATAATTATTGTTTTTGGAAGAGCGATTGTGACATTGCAGCTGTGATTTAATTAAATATGAGAAAATGAAAAACTTTTACGAGGCATCAAAATGATCGAATGATAAACGATGTTACTTTCTCCCCAACCTAATATGTGTGTTCGTTCAGTAAGCGTGTTTCGTTGAGAATACGACTCGCTCATTTTAATATTTTTGGTCATTTAACTTTAAAAATTGATAGAATTCGAACATTATTTTTAGTGATGGAAGGAAAAGAAAACAGTACTTTTACGTGGTACTGTACGTTTCTCCCCCAATTTATTACAACACAATTACACATAAAATTTGAGTTCATTCAAATCTACAATGAACTATTTTCCTTTTATATTTCTTCGCTGCTTGACAGAGAAGAGACATGAGAATGACTACGCATCAGATTTTATAGCATAGTAAATAAATAAAGCATTCAAGTCATAAAACCACAAAAGCTAGGATTTCTCGACAGCGCATGCCCTTATCAATCTCCTCGACGATCCAGTAACCCTTGTACTGCCGAGCTCTCTTACTTGAACCCTTGTGGCTTGTCTAACCTTACAGCAACCGCGAGATTTTTAGCACAAAATGCGGCGGTATATGCGGACCCGAATGCTATCGATAATTACCCGAGCTGGCGGCCAAATATCGCGCATAATCGCCTCATCCCGTATGATAATAGAACTCTCCGGCGAAAGGTTGCAGTCATGAGAGGTGGGTGCCGGTCTAATTTACTGGGCCGACCGGCGGCGTGCTGTGATAGCCGAATGTACTTTCTGTATCTTATACTATATAGTTGTGAATGTTATCTTGGTAACTGGTTTATGTATTAATTCTTGGCTGATTAATTTGAATTTAAACCTACTTGAGCAAGGAGTTTTACGCGACCTTTTCATTGATATGTGTGTTATGAAATTAATCTTTGTAACTGGTTCAGTAATCCCTGATTAATTTGAGTCTGAACTTAAAGGTTAACGAAGGAATTTAGCCTAACAATTGAATTCTTTTAATGTAATGAGTTACGAATGCTTTGCTCTTACTTTAGAAAATCGGATGCATTTGTTACAACTCATTGGAATCTGTTGAGATTTTAGCGACGCGCCCATTCTCCTCTAATCTAAGATGCCTCACCTAAATTTCGATGTCAGTCCCCTCGACGGCTGGAGTTAGAAAGCTACGAAAGAGTACGGGAATTTCTCAATAATGTACAGTGGTGAACACAGTCCTGTCGTCATAACGTACTGCAGATGGCGACACCTTGCCAGCCCTTTGCTCGAGCCCTGAAGCTGTCTTGGAACATCTGTCTTCCGACACGAGAATACAATCAAACTAATCAGAGGTAAGGATATCTGCTGCAGTCGACGCTTGTTTCAATTAACTGTTGAAAGAAACTTATCAAGTGACGCATCCAATCAAAACCGACCACCTGCCGATTCAAGTGCTAGCGAAGGAACGAAGTTGGATGTAATAGAATGAGGTGTGTGTGTGCGTGTTGAACTCGAAAATTCTGACTCGTGTGTGCTTATTTTACGAGAAAATGTTGTAGGCCGCTTCTTTTAATGCACCTGCCCTTCCTGAAAGTAGATGTATTAGTTTTAGTAATCAAACTCCAACCTGGACGCGGAACTACGAGAACTCAAGAAGTCAACGTTCGTAAAATTGACCTCTGGATCCTCTCTGCCCTGTGCAGAGGACATTCCGGTCTGGTCGCCAGCAGCGTACATGACTAGGGAGAACGGGCAGCACCCTCCGACTGCCGTATTGAAAGAAAAACCTGCAAGAGTGAGTCCAGTTCTTGAAGCGACAGATTTGCTCCAGCTGTTGGTGTGACTGTCTTGTAACCAACCATCCTTGGAACAGCTTCGCTCCAGCTGTTGTGAAACCGGCCGAGCTGCGCCATCTGTTGATGAAACAACGCATACCATACACACTCGACGAGCAGGCGTGACGTTCACACTCCAGGCACAAATGTGGTGATGGTGTACGAACGATGTGCGGTAGATCTGAATGATGATGGTTTTATTCACATCATCAAAAGCTGATTTTTTAAACATACCTCCGTTAATGTTCTCATTTCTTCTGCAGACTGGTGTTGACAGCGAGAAACGGTAGTTTGAATTCTAGTTTAAAGGCATCTAAGTTGGTCGTATGAATATTTTAATGGTTTGATGAAGTCAGACTTTCGTTTTACATGAACATTTAAGGAATTGCGAGCGCGATTGTGAAATATTGCATATTGGCTTTTTAAGTTTCTCCTTTTCAGTTGTTGCATGTAGACGCCTCAGGCTTCCCACCCTTCAGTTGTTGCATGTCGACGCCTCAGGCTTCCCACCCTTCAGTTGTTGCATGTCGACGCCTCAGGCTTCCCGCCCTCCAGTTGTCAACTCTTGAATGAGTTAGTTCAATTTACGGAGCTTGACTGCTCTCTATTATTACTCGACTACATAGTATTAATTGATACAAAGATTAACGCTCCCATCAGTTTAATTAAGGTCCCAGGAATGGCAATAGAAATGATGAGCTACCTTTTATAAAAAAAAGATGTGCAACCACCGACTCGTGCTAATTTCAAGTTGAATTTCAGTTTTGAAAGGCTGATCGTGTAGAAATTTGGGCCTGAATTGAGTGCCTGACTTCACGAAGTGCTTCCGGCTAGTTTTCGTCTCAGCCGCCGCGAGACGCAACCGTTGAAAACGCTAGTATTGTTTGAGGGAATTAAGGTCGGATGGGGTTCCCTCAGAGGGGATGGGATAAGTCAAAGGCAATTGGATTAGGTTAGTCAGGTTTGTCCATCTTATTCTATGGGGTTACCATCCCCAGGGGCGTGCTCTTAGGTTACCTTAGCTTTAGCTAGGCCTTTAGGACTTCTTTCATGCCCACGTTGCTTCTCATCATTTTCATGCCTTCTTTACTGATGAGTCCTAATCTTTTCTTCCCCTTCTTCATTAACTTGTTTCTGCGAGCAGTGGATCTTGTGTGGGAACACACCTTGTGAATAGATTCCCTGTTCTCCAAAGTCCATACTGAATGGCCCCTTCTCTTTCGCTACTAGATTGTCTGGGTTACCAAAGCGCTGCTCTCCTTGCTGCTATTACTTTACTAAGTTTGATGGAGTGCGGGATGCAGATGCTCGGCAATGGTTGTATTAAACATACGTTATTTTCTCATTATCTTTACGCTTCTTAATTGTAACAACGGCGTGTTGTCGACGTGATGCCGACGTGGTTCCGACGTGTTCGCGACGTGATGACGACGTGGTGCCGTCGCTTCTACGCAGCAGCTCTCCCTAACATCCGCTTTACATACGCAAAATTGATCAAGTCTTGACACACGAATAGCTGGATTGCATAAAATTTCCATTATTCGAACTGTTTAATTTGCAATGTGTTGCGTTTGTCTCGCATGAACTTCACAGGGCTTCATTATATTCGCAGCGCAAATTATCCTTATTGTTTCTACCTCGAATGCGTTGTTAGCTTGATGACGTATGGCTTCCCAGATCTCTTGTGCCAGCGACGAATAAATTCTGGCTGATCCGACGTGAGCGCGCCTCGGTTCCGGTGATTGTTCTTCTGAAATCCTCTATTGTGCATCTCTGTGTCTTGCTCAGGGACTACCCACCTGTGTTGAATTAGCTCCTCCTGCGTGCGGCGTCGGGAGGTCCGCCGCTGAAGCAAATTTCATGTAATCACGTAGTGCTTCCCTCAGCAATGCAGTTACGGGAATGTAGTCACGTAGTGCTTCTCTCTGGAATGCAGTTACGGGAATGTAATCACGTAGTGCTTCCCTCAGGAATGCAGTTACGGGAATATAGTCACGGAGTGCTTCCCTCGTGAACCCTCGGGAATGTAAGACTAAACTTCAACTTCCCCACCGGACTCACGTGATCTGTCAGTGCTTGTAAGGTGCTTAAAATTCAATTTATTCCTCGTACGTCGACTTGATGGGAAGAAAGTTTTTTCCTTTTCCTTTCCTACCACGCCTTCGCGCAGGAAATTCGAACTTGTAATTTTTCAATGTCAATGTGGGCGGTTTTTAAACCGCATTCCATTTATCTTTTGAGTGCTTATCCTTATAACTGAAAGATATGCTCTGGATTTTCTGAGGTTATGCAGGGTGGACCATAAGTAAGACCCCCTTTCAAAATTACTACATCACTAGCACCACAATGGGTGCAGAGCTTTTTCAATGTATCAGTGCTACCGTCAAGGGTGAGGGTACCCTACTTATGGCCCACCCTGTATATGTTTTCCATGGAGCTTTCGTTACGTCTGAAATGCGGTCCTTTCCTACAGCTCGAGAGAAGGGAAACTATTCCATCTAAATCAATTTGTGCACAAGATATTAATTTTAAATGCAGTGTCATTACGGACGGAATTCCCGAGTGCCGTATAGAATGTGGGGTTTGATATTCCTTTTTCGAAAGTAGCAATCCTTGACTAATTGAAATTTAACCTTGGCTCATGCACGGGACTGAACCTGGGCCATCTTCGAGACATAGAAAGCAAGGACGCTGCGCGCTCCCCCACAGGGCCCTGAGAAGGTACAAAAGTTCTGCAACACAAATTCCAAGACCTGTTTCTGACACCTTACTGCCCTCTTCAGTATGGCAGTGTTCCGAAATGCTGAAATTTCTTCGCAGTGCCGCAGATGTGCCTTTTATTTTGACTGAAGTCGACCGACTTCCACCGAGACGCTCGACAGTGGTGTCCCTGTAGCAGCGACCAGCGCCAGAGATGATGTTCCATAAAGGACGCCGAACTTGAACTGAATGTTCACGTTTTGTAGTTCAATGACATACTTTCTTAAGGTTTCCTCTATTTTCTAACTCCGATTAGTGTTTTTTTCGTATTTTTTTTAGAACGTTAGCACGCGATGTGTCATGGAGCAGTGGGCAACGGAAGGTCGCGTTCTTATCGTGAGAATTTTATTTTAATTCTGAATTTCTTTAAGAAGCGTGTAAGTTAGGAAATTTTAACTGTAACTTTCTAACCTTTGTTTTTATATTTTATCTGTAATGACGTGCTCATGTGTGCATGTAATACCATTACGACAGTTTACTAATTACAGTTCAATACGTTTCATGTTGAATGCTTAATTGATGACTTGTAACATCTCTGTAAAGCGTTGCTGATGAAGGTCCTTTTGCGGAAGATCTCTGAGAATGTTGAGCGGGAACACGTCACCCTTTGCTTTCTCCTAGCATAGGTGTCCGCTAAACACTTGTTAAACTGTAAAAAATAATCTTCAGAATAACTTTCTTCGAACTCATGACGTAAAACATGCGTGGATTTATGACTTGTAAAATTGACGCAGTGAGCAATCAACCGTTTGTTCCTTGTTTGGTTCCCCTTTCACAAGAAAAATTTACTGTAAGCCGCGCTGATATGCAGCAGTGTCGTAGATAAGATACCGAATATCGTATCGTACAGTGTGTCACAGAAGTAACTGACCCTTACGTTGATGAGTATAGAGGATACAAAAGTGTAAGGCGCCCCACTAAAATGTGGTATCCAAATTAAAAGGGTCATTTACTTCTGCCCCTTACAATTTGGTATCCTATTAACTCATCAAGGCAAGGGTCAGTTACTTCTGGGACACCCAGTAAATGAATATAATCTAAAGAAATTTGATGCAACATTTTACATTTAATAGAATATGATATGACGTTAGTCTCGTAAACATAGTTTCGTTATGAATAGTCGATTTCAAAGGAAACGGTGAGGTACATTTGTGACCCATTCATTGCATGCTGCTGTGGGAAAATACTATTTACTTTCAGAATGAGAGATAAGTCACCCCACTTTGACAGGTCACGCAAGTAGTGTATTGTTAAACGTCATTGGTGTTCTTCTTACGGGAAATAACGTGGTGTAATGCCACATCGTTCGATGAACGTTTGTGCATGTTCGAGTTTAGTCATTACATTTACAATTGGAGAATTTTCTCATTTTTTTTGCACGAAATGAGTGTACGTGCCGATTTTTAAAATTAATTATTGGAATGCAGACCGCAGCTATAGACTTGCATTTAACCTAAGCTGTCTTTTTTTCTGGACGGAAATGGCCGGTTTGTACTGGGGGAGGTCTTAGAAAGTCGAGTAAACTTATTTCAAGTTTTCTTGTTTAAAATCAAAAGTTTGGTGAGTTTGATCGCCTAAAGTTGAGGAATACTAATTAAGTCAAAACGAGTTGACTCGTCCTTGCCGCACAAGAGGTTAAGACTGACATTCCTTTAAAGGCTGCACATCAGTGTGGTCCGAGCAGGGGTGCCCAAACTTCTTCCGAGAATTCCGAGGTCTCCGTGAAGGAATGAATAAAAAAAGGGAGCGACGATACAATAATTTTTAAGTCATTCCTTGGTACACAATTGCATACATCCCTCATTTTTGATGCTCTCACGGCAAACCTGCCTGGCTGTAATTCCTGCTGCAGAGCACGATTGATGAACACTTTGGCTACAGCGCTTCACACACACAAAAATACATTCAAATTTCGATTTCCAAGCATTTAAATAACACATGTACAAACGTGAACTTCAAAAATCAGAGCTGAAAGATCCGGTGATGATATTATCGACTCGCGTAGCCGATGTTTTCCAAGATAATTCGTAAAATTGGGGAATATTTTCGCCAAATTTGATATTGGATCGAAGGAGCGAGCGGGCTATTTGCCGCACTATCCACCGGACCTCCTACTCTTCATAATGTTTTTTTTTACGAAAAAATGTGAGTAGAGCGCTAGTTACAAATACACAAACACTTTACAAAAGCGACATAAACGAAGCATCTTTGGTTAGCGAGACTTTAAGAGCAGTACGGTAGAACGGGTGAGACGAAACTCGCCTCGGAACAAAGATAGCACGATGACGGTGACGGAAATGGATGAACACATGACAAACAAAACAACACTGAAAAGAAACTCAAGCGAAGTGTGTGACGTGCACAAAAAAGCGGTATTCCGAGTGAGGCGGCAGGTCAAGTTCGAACAAATGACCTGTGATCGGAGAAGCTCTTTTAGTAAAACTAAAAATAAGATAAGGCTCTGGGGTAGATTTCGAAGGAATTGCAGCTATTCAACAAAATTCTCGTTGCTCGTACGCAAGGAGAAATTATTGACCTAATCTGTACACGTGTATTTAAAAATACATTCTTGACCTTCGCTCTTCTTTAAAACTGGTGAAGTCAAACAGATTGAAGTGACAACCAAATGAATTGCCAAATCAACAGTGAGAGTGAATTTCCTAAGGCAAGGATAATTAATGAACGAAGAAGGCTCTTATTTCGTTTCAACACTCAGCAAGTCGATGGAAAATTAACCGGAAATACTTCTTTATTCAGAAATTAGTCGCGATGACTAGTTTATAATAGTGAGACGTGAGACTAGCTAACACTAACAAAAAGAGCCAACTCCGTTTGTCCAACCTACTACAAGGCAGTGGCCACGTGCGGTCGCTGCCATCGGTCGAGAAGATCTAGTATCTACCGAGGAGACCTAGTATCTGTCGAGGAGACCTAGTATCTGCCGAGGAGATCTAGTATCTACCGAGGAGACCTAGTATCTGTCGAGGAGACCTAGTATCTACCGAGGAGACCTAGCATCTGCCGAGGAGACCTAGTATCTGCCGAGGAGACCTAGTATCTACCGAGGAGACCTAGTATCTACCGAGGAGACCTAGTATCTGCCGAGGAGACCTATTATATTTCTACTTTTGAAGGGTGCGAAGAAGGTTTACAGACACGGTGTGCTTGTCATATATGAAGATACGTGCAAGTAATCATCTCTTTAAAAAGATATAAACTAGAGCAAAAAACAACGTAAAAATACAGCTTAAATTAAAAAAATATCGAGTAGGGCTTTAGCCGACATCGATGTTTTTTCGACACCGGAACCAAACCACTACAACCAACGAGTAAAAAAGCGCCTCTATTGTCGAGACCGACCGTATTCACAAGTACCGAATGATTCAAATTAATTTACATGTATCTATGTTCAATATACAAGGGCGAACGAATAGGAATTTTTTATTCTACTTAGAGCAGGTGGCCGAGATCAGTGTCAGAGGTTTCCGGACGCTGGATTTCCTCGCTTTGAGTTTCGTCGGGGTTCCAGAGTTGCAACTGGAGGCCGACAATGATGCTTCTGGCGAAATTTCTTCTGAAAAATTATAAGAGTTGCGAGGAAGAGGCGGTAATTCAGTCGAGAATTGGAGAGATGACGTGCTGTCTTCTTGGGAGCGGCTGCCTGAATGGCTTCGAGAATTCGGCCCCCGCGACGGGAATAGGTGGGAGATGTCAAACTCCGGCGCCATACTTTGCAAGAGACCGCTTATGTAGGCGTTATTTTCGAGCACTTGAATCATCGGGTGGTCTATGAGTTGGTTCTCCAGCTGCTTTATGTATGTAATGACGTGCTCTATCACCTCCAACTTGGGAATTTTGCCCGTTTTTGGTAGCGAGGGAACGAGGATTCTGAGCTTCTGGAAGTACTCGAGGAGTTCCTGCTTTTCTTGCAGGGTTTTTGGATCGCTCACGGGTGGGAGGGACATGCAGTTGTGGGTTGAATCGGGAGACAGAGACCCCCCCGCGATGGAGGTGGGGCCTCTCATTTTGTGCAGCGCCTGCTTGCGCTTTCTGGTTGGGTGTGGGGAAGATGTGGCCCCTGGGGTGTTGGCAGTGCCGCTGGGGAGGCCGGGGATACACAGAGGGCTACTCATGTCAGCTCGCATGGCCGGCACCTGGAACAACAGAAAACGAGGAACGTTAGTCCAAAATTACACGGAAATCGAATGAAGCTTCACAAAGCCCTAGCTAGCGTACGCTGAAACAGGGAGTCGTTCTTTCATTTTAAAACGAACTTACTAGGAGCCAAATGACCACAAAAATATCTGCGTTCCAGGGTTGACGGTTTTCATGAGTTACGCATTAAAATCCTTCCTTGGGATGACACTTGCTATTTTCTTTCTTAAATTCATGAACATAAATCAAGGAAGACACCTGCTCAACCTCAAGCGCGACCATGAGTGACGCATGTGAGCAACAGCGCTTGAACAGCTCAATTAAGAACAAATACACGAACATAAACACGTCCGACCTCCACATTACTTCGTGGAGCCTAAAAGTGTCTTTGCTATTGCAGCTGCATCGTTAATGGTGCATCAAGCGCCGTGAAAACACGCTCTGTTTTTTCAGCTGCCCGAGGTGGTAAAAGATCCTCGCCGAGCGCTCGCCTGCCGCAGCTGCCGACTTAACTGTTGCTGCGGTGGTGGTCGTGCGCAACATTTGGTGCGCACATGTTGTACGGTGCACGCATGTTGCACTGGCACACACTGTGGTGCTTGAAGCCTTAGGCAATCCAGTTAGCTAAAAGCACTTGAAGCACACATGGTGCAAAACGACTTGGACCCGAATAAATTCGAAAGGCTCCTTCATTGGGAAATATTTTTAATGATTTCTGAATTGTACGACTTGCTTTGCAACAGCCATGGTGCATACGCGGTGCTCAGTGCAGGCGCGGGGCAAAGTTATTCCGAGTGCCTAGCCGATTTTGAGATTTATACCTTCGAATCTCAAGGTCCACTCAATGATCCAGGCATAATGGTCAACCACTTCCGTACTTCCAACTCGACTAAAAAAATCACACCCGTAACATCTTCCCTTTTGGATCGAGATGCCCACTGCCAGCGGTAAACCATTCCAACAAGAACAACAAGGCGCAGTTTATTCATCTGCGTGCTGGAAGCGGGGTGCTTGCAGTTGTCCAGACGCACGACTCGTCATGACTTATCCGTGTCGTTTCAGGGAGCTCATGCTACGTTCTCGTACGCTGGTCCGAGAGTGTCAACGTTCACCAGTTTTCGCACGATATTACTAATTTAAGTTGGAGTCGTACGTGACAATGATGTTCCCATCGATCTGTAAAGTATACGGTTGAATGTATGTTACAGTCAATGATTGTTAGGGTTGTCCTGCAGGGAAATGAATGTTGTCCCGCAGAGAAGTAGATTTTGTACATGCAAGGGACACTATCGGTGAAAAATGATGATGCGAAACAGGATCCCAATGTGCAAGTTGTTCAACGGCAATAATTTACGCTCTTTAAAACAGCTGTAATTTAAGCGCATTGAAACGACGGTAATTTATGCACCCAGAAACGACAGTAATTTACGACCATTGAAGCGGCATTAAGATACGCGCAACTCAGCACGAGTACATTCAACACACTACGATCGGCAGCAGAAAGTAACGCGGGACGTACCAGTAACTGCGTGCAGTTCAGTGATTAAATTGCTGACAATGCGTAAAGCGCCTGTTTTTACACGCTTAATTCATTACGAAAGCGTATTACGTTAATTTACGCACGAGGGAACAAGTCGACATACATCTGCAGCCAGAGAATACATCGGCAAACATCTGTGGCCAGAATCTCATCGGCAGACATCTGCAGCTAGAGAGCAAAAAAAAACTGTAAAAATACAAAAGCACTGTGTGATTGTACCTGTGTCGCCTTAGAATTAGATTGAACACACACACCCACGCACACACATGTGTGTTCTTTAAGAACACATGTCATACCACCGCGTATGTATGTATAGCGGCGGCATCGCCGTACACAACAGCTGTAAAGTTAGAGCGGCAGTGGCAGCTGCGTAAACGACCGCAACGCTAGCAGGTGCAGCAGCAACAGCTGCAACTCATATGCACTCGTGAGTGTAGGAGGAGCAGGAGAAAGCAGAAGGCAGAACGTAAAGGCAGTTGCGGAAGGCAAAATAAAAAGGTAGTCACAGAAGGCAGAGTGAAAAGGCAGTTGCAGAAGGCAGAATAAAAAGGCAGTTGCAGAAGGCAGAATGAAAAGGTAGTTACAGAAGGCAGAATAAAAAGGTAGTTATAGAAGATAGAATAAAAAGGTAGTTACAGAAGACAGAATAAGAATAAAAAGGTAGTTACAGATGACAGACTAAGAATAAAAAGGTAGTTATAGAAGGCAAAATAATAAGGCAGTTGCA
>VOMN01013676.1:0-14496 GCA_014899125.1 Orchestia grillus
TGGCGGATAGAAAAGACGATGCGTTTTTCGCCATGTTTCTGGTGATATGGATGATAAGATGCATTTCCCGCCATGTGTCGGCTGATCGTATATGATACGCTTCATCTTTCACTGAGTCTCTTTTAATGATGATAACTTCGATTGGATACTGTATATGTAATGTGGACTCAATGGCCGATGTACGATGCAGTGATGTGTTACTGATGCTCGTAGCTGCTCATAGTTACTGATGCACCAATAATCGGCTGAATAATAGCCTCAGCGACTTTTCCTCATCCATTCCCTGCTTCCAAACATCACCTCTATTTTACCAGAGTCCGACCCAGAATTACTCACGAAGTCAATTTCCAATCAATGAGCAAAACTCGAATAATATGGGCAGAAAAACGACCACTTCACTTTATGTTTTTCTTGAACGGGGGTTCACAAAAGGTTTTCAGCCCACATTTTTCTTGCAAAATGCACACGAGGTTTAGCTTTCGCACGCACAAATGAAATAGAATGCACATAAAAGTTTTTACGTCACTCTCATTAAGTAGATCAGGTGCGAAATTCAAACACAAAATTTCCTGAAGCGTCATTGGTTACATTTGAGCTGTTAGGTTATTTGTGTTACCCCTCAGAAAACTCAAATATTTGAATTTGAATTATACAGTTGTGAGTCCTCGTTTTCTCCATTCGCAAGCATCGCTTCAATAACAGGTTTAAGCAATAACATTTATTCCAACATGACTGCTGCGATTCCTGAATTCTGCGACGGATTCGCCGTCATTTTATCATCAGTAATTAATGGACTTTAATAAACAAAATCACCCGGTGGATGTATGTTAACGTTTTCAACCACGCACTTGATGAAATGTCATCCTAGCTGCAGATGATGGTGGCTGTTAGGCATTGACCTACCCCCCCTCATACCTACCTCGTCTAATCGTTGATGCTTCGATTTTTCCATCAGCTGACTGCCAGCGGTGTTTGCCACGATGTGTTTTCCGTCATAGAACAGACAACTTGGGGGACACCGATTTATTGTGCACCAAATAACTCTCATAGACAGGAAAATGATCTCTTTCCCGTCAAGCATATCTTGTTCAAGTGGCCTACGCTGCAATGGGTTTTCTCTATGTAGTTTAGGTCAAGGTTTATGATGATTGATTTCCCGCCATGCAAATTCCTGAATTGATTGTTACCAGAGCTGAAGCAGCATCGTCTTCGATTCCAATCAGTCTTTAATACAGAGGCAATTTTAGCTTTGATCAATCAGCGGGAGGCTGGTGAGAGGTGAAAGGAATGAAGGTACGATGAATCCTCAATTGGAACGACGAATTAACGCAGGAATCGATAGCACTAAAATAAACGTCCACATTCGATCACACGGTCACACATTTCATTCGTTTTTTTCTTCTCAGCTGAAGTTGTTTTACGGTCTGAACTTTACCCCTGCGTGTCTGTCTACAACGCTCTTCAGCGTCTCGGTAGTGTACAACAGAATAAATACTCATTGTGTACATTCCCACCCGCGCGTACCAGAGGGGCGGGATATTTACCCATTCCGGAAACTCAACGTATATGAAAGGATATAAACACATTATGGAACATTCACGGAAAAAATGGCTGTGACAGACGCGAGAAACAAATCTGAGTGAATACTGAAGTTGTTCACAGGCTTGGTAGATTTATGGTAGAGGTGGAAGTAGTTGGAGCCGTGGTCATGCCTGGAATTAGTTTCATGATATGAGCATAGCTGTTTTTTGTGAATGAGGTCGTATAACCTTGCAGCTGTCATCTGCCAGTAGTAATTAGAAATTGTTCGCATGTGAAGGTAAATAAAAAGTTACTTAGCTCCTATTCAGTTTGCCCGTTAAATCACAAAACTGAATTCATTCAAAATCATCTTTGTTTCATTTCATCTTTTAGTGAAACCACTGTACTACGTTAAGCAGTTTGGATATGAAAAATGAATTTTCTATGTAAACAAGTATCGNAATATATGGTTTTTATAGCAACGATCGTGTTTCTCTTTATACTAAGACACTGTGTTACAATACAGCGACGTTCGCTACTTCAAAGTTTCACTCTCGGATAGTTTTAAATAAGTTGACCAATAGCTATCTTAGTATCTGAAAGTGGAAAAATCTTTTAAAATGAAGTGCGCTTAATTGTAAAGCCTCTGAATGTTTTAAATTTCAAGTGCTAAATGTGGCCCAGAAACCAGTTTTAATTTACATTTGAAAATTCATGAGTCCCTAGCGTCACTTCCACCTATTTCACGGATGTTGGTCTCATTCAGCATCGTTTCTCATTAAAATGATACACCTTCAATTCGCCTCACGGAAGAGAAAAAAGAAATTTGAATCAGAAAGCTATCATTAGAGTCCCATGGTCAGAAATTTCGACTGTTGGGAAGTCAGGAAACAGCGAAATAACGCCAAAATTACGGAACAAAAACTTATTATTTTCTCGGTTTGGTGGCAACGCTGATCGAGAGCTGTAATATCTTCCGGTTGGGAGCTTAATCTCGTTAAGTCGGTCTTGATTGATCTGAGGGTGGAACGTGAAATGAGGGAAAAGGCAAAATTAGACGAGGGTCACGTCGAATAATTCCCATGGAGAGGACGACAGCACAATGAACTTGGGGCTCTACAGGCGAGGATGATACAGCTGGAAATGGACTGGTTTGCTGCTGCACTTTGATTCGACTGAACGAGAAAATGAGCTCTGCAACACCTACTGTGTTCTGGTCGGAAATGATTCCTGTTTTTCGTGCACGTGTCTGGGTTTTGGCTTGCGTGAATAGAGAAAATGTGGCCTATTTGATCCGGTGAAATATTGAACACCTCACTTTGGTGCATGTGGATCTCAGAATATACCAAGTCCCTTATATGTAAATCAATCGACTCAATTGTCGATTGAGTAGGGTTGGATCAGGGCTTACCGCTGCACTACTTCAGGGTTGGGTCAAGGGTTACCCCGCTGCACCCCTTCAGGGTTGGATCAGGGCTTACCCCGCTGCACCACTTCTGGGTTGGATCAGGGCTTACCCCGCTGCACCCCTTCAGGGTTGGATCAGGGGTTACCCTGCTGCACTACTTTAGGGTTAAAGGGCTGTGTGGTTGTGTACCTCTAGGTTACTCCTTGGGTACATCTATGATTGGCGTGACCTGCACACGAGAAAGCTCAATTAAAGTGAGCTCTGTCGTACATGTTGCATTGGTCGCGACTGTGGGCTGATCAAAGGGGACGGAATCTCGAGCCGTATTGTCGTGATGAATTAGTTCACCTTGGCGCTGGCAGAGATACTGAGTAGTCATTCCAGTCAGTCTTCGGTCAGCTATTAGCAGGTGTACTTCGATGTCAGCTACACATCACGGTCCTTCAAGAAGAACTGAGTTTATGAACAAATATCATTCGGCAAGCAATTAAAATAAATCGCTATCACAGTGTTAAGTGACCAGTTGAGGGCATCAACTGGCAGGCCTCCAGTGTATCGCTCTGACTGAAATTTACCGAGGATGAAAAATACCAACGATGGTCAACATCTTAACAGTGACAAAAAAATTAGGAAAATTTGATAGATTTTCAAGTGAATATTCATGATAAATTTGGTATTTCCAACTCTCATCGTACATGCGGCAGCGAAGAGTCATCAGCAATGGATACAAACCTGGCACAACCGCATGACGTAGTGGATATCTTAGTAGCAGTTTGGGCCCCGTCTCATGCCACACTGGTGTGCCACCTTTCTGTAAATGGGGTTTATTCAGGGAATCGAACCTGGGATCTCCTGACTAGGAGACAAGCACGCTACCTCTCGCGCTACGGACCCACGAAATGGCTCGTGAACCCTGGACCACTGAGGAACATGACGATGTATGTAGAGGTTGTGAGGCTGTTGTCCGGTGCCCGGCCGCGGCTGCAGGGTGACCATGGCCAGGATGTACTATAGTGAAATATATTTTCAGTGACAAGAATAATCGCTCTTTAGCTTTCAGTAAATTTTTACGATCGTGAAGAATTTTCTCGAAAATTTTTCAGTTTTTCGTACATTTTAAGACTACTGGTTATTGCGTTGCGTTCAAGTTTGACTCTTTGACGGCAGAAATTCGTGCGTTCAGTACACCAAACGCACTAGACTTAAACGATGTGCATAATTCAAAAGACTCTGGAAAAGTCAAAGTTTTTGGGAGAGTTCATCCGCTCACAACTTAGACTTCAAGTTTGGCAGCAGGAGACCCAAACCAGTTCATAACTTTCCATTGAGAAAGTTTTTTGCGATGACCATTTTGTAACGTTTAAGTTCTCCCTCAAGTTAAGCTCATTAAGTCCGAGCCAAAGAACGACAGTTAGAAGAGACACGAACTGCTCTGAGGACAGAAAAATTTAGCTTCAGTCCCAGAAAAAATCAGAACTCTGCTGGCCCTTGCCTTACAAAAAACTTTATCCTTGATCTCCCAAAAAAAGGAAGAAATACCTCGGTCGCCAAACTGTTCCTCGGGGTTCCATTTCTCGCAGTCGCTTGCTTTCAACAGATTAGGCGAAAAATCTGCGCAACGCGGCCGGCTTTAGAGGGAATCACCTCGGAGTGTCCGTGGGGGCAGGTTCCGCCTGCCTAAATGGTGAGCTCTGAGCCCCTAGGCCTACGACCAGCCTTTCATTTGCTCTAAGCCTACTCAGTGGCTTTCCAAAAATGGTGAGGTTTCATTTTGTCTTGCAGGTCTCCCATGTGGATTGCCTTGAACCACTCGTCCGAAAAACTTTTTTTATTGTTGTCCTTATTTTTAAAAATATTTGGTGAGCCCTATAAATGTTTTTCCTTTCAGGTTTATGATGGTTTTTAATTATGTTCAACAGCGTCTATTGATTGTCTGAAATTTTGAGTATACGAATCCTACAGTTTCTTCATCGTGTTGATTTTGCTTTCAAAAAACTGCAGCAGATCGACCATCACAGGCACCGCAATGTTGTTCTGGGACTAGTCACGAAATACCAGAGAAAGGCACCGAAAGTTTAGGTAGACTTAACTGAGAGTGAACTCGTTTAATTAAAATTTTCTCGTGTTCCTTCGGAATCCCAAAACTAGCTTTCCTGCGGCGAGCAACAGTCTGGGTGAATTAAACGCGTAGAAATGTTTTCCAAACTGGTTACCAAAAGTGAATCATATTTCATAGAAGGCTGGACTGAGTTTTGAGACGGTGAATATTGCTCAACATCTTGGCCTCGGATTCATCACGCGGTTGTACCCTAAAATGGACGAATTGCACAGCGGAGAAGCGCTCCATATTCCCGAGGCACAGAAAATGCAAAGCTTGCAACTGATTCCTATTTTGTGTTTCTCTGTTGTGCTTGTGTGTGGGGGTACGTGTGGGAGAGGAGGCGGGTGGTGGGTGTTAGTAATGAATCTCAAATATAAAAAAAAAGTGAATCGCGTAACAGTTCAGAGATTCGATGATATTCTGGATCAATGTTCTGCAACTCAGCGACGACATGCAATGTGACCGAAGGTAAATCCTCGTCTGACAACCATCTTCAACCTAAAGGCTTTCTTCTTCTAGAATATACATTAAACAAGTGTGCATGAACGAGATAAATCCTAAGTAACCTTCTATCTATCTTGTTACCTCTCAATACGCTGTAATCAATAAACGTGAAAGTTTGCAAAGACTTGAAGACATGTTGGCGGAGCATGAAGGTAACTCGCGGAGCAAAGAGCGCGCTATCGAACATTGATGATGTTGTGTGGACAAACTCATTCTAGACGTAATGGTACTAGCCTGTTCTCAAAATTCAGGTCGGGGAGTCTACCCAACTTGTCGTACGTAAGTCATATTGTGCGCGAGTTAATTCTACGCTTCTAAATATTCTCTAAAGGCTACAGGAGCCAACGTGTGATTCCAAGGACGACTCAAAGACTTACTTGAGCCGGACTAAGAGTGCTAAAGCAGGTTAGAATTGTGCGCAATCCAACACTGCCTGGCATGAGTCTGCAATAGAAGCGGCTGTAAGGTCACACTGGGTGCCATAGGCAAGCAACCCGCGTGGTGTGAATGAGCCAACGCAGGATTACAAAAGAAGTTTAAAAGGGATGTTGATCTCACACGGCAGCACAGAAGTAACCTAAAAGGAATGTTTGATCTCACACGGCACCACAGAAGTAACCCAAAAGACGTGTTAGAGCTCACATGGCACCACAGAAGTAATCCAAAAGAAGAGTTGAGCACACACGGCTCCACAGAAGTAACCCAAAAGAAGAGTTGAGCACACACGGCACCACAGAAGTAATCCAAAAGAAGAGTTGAGCACACACGGCACCACAGAAGTAACCAAAAAAAGTGTTTGATCACACACAGCACCACAGAAGTAACCCAAAAGAAGTGTTTGATCACACACAGCACCACAACCGTAACCACAGGCCCGCATATGAGCTGCTCCACAAGAGGCGCGTCTCCCCGACGGCCCTGTGTGGCCGCCGCCACTTAATTCGAGCGCCGCAAATTGGCACTTTGCGCAGCGGGAGCGCATAACGCAATTTGAGGGGCGATTCGGGCACGGATACGCTGAATACTATTCTGCGCGACGGTGAAACATGAGCTCCGAGAACTAGCATTTCAAAGAAAAAGCGAGCATTGCGATTTTGGTTAGATATAAGTGGATTGGGTAGCCGCGAGAATTGAAGGGCTTGGCTGTGTTAGTGTTGCTTTCTGAATTTTCTGGTGGAGTCGTGGTTGATTTCCTTGTGGGTGTGGCCCGAGTTTGAGTTTCTTTAGTTCTACTTCCCCGTGCGTAAAAACTGAGTACCGAGTATGGTACGCGCTTACATTTCTACATGTGTGCTGATTTTTCCAGGCTTGAACTTGATTATCATTCAGTTATTCAGAGCGGCGTGAATTGAGTGCGTAACAGGCCAGACGTGAGGGCGTGCAGTCGCTCACAGCGAGGCGGTGAAAAGACGAAATTTTAGTCAAAAATAGGCACGTGTGTGAGTGCGTGAGTGTCAGGTGTTGAAGGAATTTTAAAAGATAGTGGAATTCTGCAGTCTATGAAGCACATAAATGTATCATTATGTATGTTTTAATGTAGACTCTATGCTAACTTTAAGGTCTTAAAACGAGCATAAAAAAAACTGTGCTTATTTTAACAATGTATACTTCTGCAGTTATATTCATTCACTTAAATTTAATTCATTTTTATATCACTTATTTCCCACTTTGAGTCTGTGATTGGAACTCAGAAAAATAAAGGAACTTCATAAACAGTTTTACGCTTGAGAACAATACAACCCAAAATATAGACACTTCTATACAAATGAAATCCTGGGAAATCTCGTTTCCCACGTTAATATATTGAACTGGGAATGAGAGAGATGTTTAACCCGAGATGTTACCGTATTTTGCCAGCATTCTTAAGTCAGTTACAGTATTCGTACAGTCCCCTGAATCATAAAGAATGAGTTTATCACGTCCTAATATACGCGAGGCAGAAAACGTGTATTCCAAATTTTGGGGCAAATTAAGAGTGTTGGTGAATGACAGCTTTCGCAATCGTGTCGCAGAATCGTTTTTGCAAGAGCAGGCCTCTCAACGGGACGTTACGCACGTCTAATATAACAGTCTTAATTAGTACGATTTTAAATTTCCAGCTGATTAAACCCGGTTTCAAATCAGCCAACCTCTAGTTTTTATGAAGTAAAATCCCTGGGAGAATAGAGCCATCGTGACTCGACAGGCAGGAATTTCAATTCGCAGCCAGAATGCGGCGCTGTGCAGCGCGTTGGAGTGAGTGTGTTTGTATGTTAGAGAGCCCAGAACAAAGTAAAATGGCACAGTTGGTGATTTACTTCGAAATAAGTTAATGTCTCTCCCACGTTTAAGTGGGAGGAGTAAATTTGGATACATGGAAAGAAAAAAATTTTGGATACATGTCTGGAAAGAAGAGACGTGGCAGCGACTCGCGGCTCCATTCATCCTTGGTATTTTTTACAATTTGGAGCTCAGAAAACTCGCACTTTCACCTCCAGTTTTGCTGTTCTGAATTTGAAAATGAATTTACGGGCAATTTGCTAAGGAAAATTTACCAGTACTCCCAGCTTAATTCTCAGTTCATTCTTCCTCATTCCGCGTTAGGAACAATCCTTCGAGAAGTTTTCCCAGCGAAAATAATTTGCGGTCATCTTTGAGCGAGCAAATACTAGCAGCACGGGCCCATACAAGGTGCCCTCCGACGCTCCTGCCTTCAGGACCCGTGGCCAACACTCCTCGGCCTCTGCAAAACTCTTCAGTTTTACGCACATCTCCGTCGCCTCAAAACACCACGCTTTAAATATGGACATTTCCATTACACTGTTGAATATCACATGAAGGCTCTCGAGTATCTATGTGCGTTCTGTTTCTTAAAGGCACTTCTCTTTTCTGCATTTATAATTCTAAGAAAAATTGCACCTCACTTTTCCACGCTAACTCTAGAGTTGGCCCAGATTTCATTATGAATTTTACCATTTATCGTTTCAGCTCACTGTTCCACAACCACCTTAATTCATGATACATCCTCGTTAGTGTCAAAGAAATACGACCAAATTCTCTACCCGACGTTTAGTATTCTCATCTTTTACTCATCTGATCGCCTCTTCTTCCTTCAGTATTCTGACATTTTTTGTATTTCATTTCCTGCTTTCTTCTTCATTTAGTATTCTCACCGCTTTACTGTAACAATGGCCCTTTACTTTTGTATTTTACATTCTTGGCGCTTCACTATCTCATTCACTATTATTGCATTTAACATTCTCACCGCTCTACTGTTCTACTCACCCCTTCTTCGTATAACATTCCCACCGCTCTACTGCTCTACTCACCCTTTCTTCATACAACATTCCCACCGCTCTACTGTTCTACTCACCCCTTCCTCATACAACATTCCCCCCGCTCTACTATCCAAGTCCCAGCGTTGCATCTCACATCCGTTTATTAATGATGCCTCGTCGGTTCCCAGAAGTTTGGCAAAGTTTTTAAGGGAATCCGAACCTTCCTTGGACGCAGAGCGTCTTTGTGACAGACAGACCGCTAATTTTAAAAGCAGTTAAAAGGTTCTCCGTTTCACTTCGCTGTCTTTAAACACCGTCTAGTTTCTTCTCAAACTTTTTTGGGGCAGTTTCATGAAGGATTCACGGCCGAGAGGATGGAAGATAAGAGGAACATTTTCTATTCCTAACGTGGACTTTTGAGGCGAGAATGTTATCAAGGGAGTTCATTGTGCGCTCAAGATGATATGACATTATGGAGTTACAGGCCGTCACACTATGAAGTCAGGCCATGGCATTATGAAGTCAGGCGGTGGCATTATGAAGTTAGGCGGAGGCATTATGAAGTCAGGTGGAGGCATCATGAAGTCAGGCGGTGGCATTATGAAGTCAGGTAGAGGCATTATGAAGTCAGGCGGTGGCATAATGAAGTCAGGCGGTGGCATTATGAAGTCAGGCGGTGGCATTATGAAGTCAGGCGGTGGTATTATGAAGTCAGGCCGTGGCATTATGAAGTCAGGTCGTGGCATTATGAAGTCATAGGCCGTGGCATTATGAAGTCAGGCGGTGGCATTATGAAGTCAAGCCGTGACATTATGAAGTCAGGCGGTTGCATTATGAAATCAAGCCGTGGCATTGTGAAGTCATAGGCCGTGGAATTATGAAATCATAAGCAGTGGCATTATGAAGCCATAGGCTGTCTCATTATGAAGTCGTAGGACGTGCCATAATGAAGTCAAAAGATATGTCATTATGAAGTCACAAGACATGTCATTATGAAGTTATATGACGGGGCATTATGAAGTTAAGCGTTAAATGACGTCACATGGAAACTTCTTCAGGATTCATTGCTCACATTCGAAAGTTTACCACATGTTAGACCATTTTGTACTTAGCAGAATTTCGTTGGTGTAGTTAACATTTTCTATCGATGGTAATGAAAAGGAGAAACGTTAAGGCGTCCACTTAATACGCTAGAGCAGTTGTGTCTGGCCCGGCATGTATTTACACGGTGTGCCTTCATTCGTAACGTCTCAACCTATATAACATCTTATCCCTTCTTCATGTTCCTGAGTTCACTTCATTTCTGTTCTTACATTCCTCGTCTTATTCAACTGGTGTATTTACTCTCCCTCTTCGTATTCTTCCGTATTCTTCCGTATTCTTCCGTATTCCTTCGTATTCCTTCGTATCCCTTCGTATCCCTTCGTATTCCTTCACTCCCTTTAATTCGCCCATTTTTGATCACTATTTCGCACATTTCTCCCCAGCAGTCCCGAGTTTAGTAAGTGAAACTACCCTTTAGTTGTGTGAGACTGATCTCAGTCACTGAAACTGCTCGTCTCAAGAGACGTGCGACTGCGGAGATTAGCCATAGAAAAAGCCACGCGCATGACGAGGAACTGATGGGATCAGCCCCGCGCAGCTAAAGGGTCAAGTAACCTCCCTTCTACCCTCACCTTCGCGACGAAAGATTCCTAAGCGTGAGGGCGCGTTCCTTTTGATAACGACCCAGCAGGCTGGCCATGCTAATGGTCCCAGCGCTCTCATTACGAATCATAGCTCACAATTTGAGTCAATTTCATATCATTGAGGCAATTTATCATCAGTGAGGCAATTTTTTATCAGTGAGGCAATTTCTTATCAGTAAGGCAACTTCTTATCGTTCATTCCCATTGCTGAACACGAAACTCCAGGCAAGGACTTATTTCGGAGGAGTTTCCGTCTCAAGCACAGTCACGAAAACCTCTTTCGTTTTTTAACGAAGACTTCATTCCTTGTCGTGCTTCAATTTGAATGCTAATAATTCGTTCGCCCAATACGTTCCCTGCGGACCCTCATTGGACCCAGCCGGGTGCCAGCCCCCGCCTCATTCCACACCCCCTCAAACGGTCTAATTAAAACGCCGTGTTTGCCCACCCCCTAACTCTGTTACCAAGCCTGCGTCAACGCCTGGTAATTTCAACAAACGGCCGAGCAAGCAGGGCTCTACGACTGCCTAATTTGTCCTATCCGAGGGACCGTAATTAAAAAAGAAATTAACAGCTGAAATAAATGAATTTAAGCTCGAGGAAGCACGCAATAAAGCACACAAGGAGAAAAATACACGGATAATTTCTGCGATTCGTTCCGGGAGCGTCGCCGGTGATGTGTGATGGGATGCGCGAGGTGTGTGCGTGCGTGCGTGCGTCCACGAGCAGAAGTAATGTATTTCACACGGCGTATGTTAACGATAGTAACTGGAGGAAATTACCGCCAAATTGATCTACGCTCTCATGTTCACGAGGAACAAAGGAAATTCATCTCTGAAGATAACATCCCGAACATGAGAGGGCAAACTTTAAAAATAAAATTAACGGATATTATTTCGAGGGCACAAAAATGGCTTCGGATGAGGTGACATGCTCTAATTATCAACTACCACGCATCATATTTTAAGGTACTAATGAAGGGGTAAGGACGATTTACGAAACCGCCATGGAGATGTTTTTTCACATCAAGACAACCAACAGTTTTCCTGAGATGGAAAGTAAACATAGTTCGAGGAAACATCAATCATTAAGTTCATTGCCAAAAAAACAATGTAAAGAATAATTCAATCACGGCGTTCATTAATTATTTGCTCACCGCGTACACGGAGAAGAGTTTGGGCAAATGCGTGGATGAATATTCCCTGAGAGCTCTCCCCTCATGAATGTTACGCCAAGCCCCAACGCCACCCCTAAAAAATACATATTTCTGATCTGTGGGCCAAAAAATGGCCCCTGGAAGCTATGGGAAATAAAGAAGTGTTAAAGCAGTAAGAAAGTTATTTGAGTGATTAGTGATTAAGATTAGTGAATAAGCGCAATGGCAGCCCACCAACCACAGCTCTAGCGTGCAGCCCGCGCTCGCCTCATTGGATGGTGGGACGGTCTGCAATTGGCGGGTGTTTGGTCATCGCCTCCCAGGCTTCGATGGGTTACCGAACTGTGAGATAATCAAGCAACTATGATTAATATAAATCATTCGAATATTGGTAGCTTCATCAATAGACTTTATCATCTGACAAAACTACGGTGAGTACGTGTACATACACAAACTGTAGCAATTATAGACAATGATTTACAACGCACGTGTGATGGTGCTGCACGAACACAATGTGGGAGACTAGGGAGTTTTCCAGCTGGTTCTCTTCGGTGTACCTGCGTCACGGTGTACCTGTGTCACGGTGTACCTAGGTCACGGTGTACCTGCGCTACAGCTACGGAGCGTTAAGGTTCCTTGTTCAATTCGTTTCAGCCTTTGATAGAATTTCTGCGAATGAAAAAACGAATTAAGTTATTTTGCTCTGGCTCCTCACAGCAATTGGAGGACTTAATTTCTCAGCTTTGAAATTCAAGTGAGCGTCAGTTAAAACTTAGGATCCGGCAGCAGTCGTAAAATGAGGCTGGCGGTTGTATCATCGACCACTGCAGCGGCTGTAAATACGCCTGAGCAGCAGCTGTAAAGTGAGCGCTGCGAACTCTACAAGACCTCAGTCTCATTTCTGAGGATACTCATTCGGTAACGTCTCTTCAAGTTGACCTCAAAGCAAAAATCAACTTTAACGCGAAGTTAAGCGTTAGTCTGCCCTGCCTCATGTTTTAAATTGAACTCTGCAGCTTGTGCAAAAGTTAACCTTGCAGCTATTCCCATGAATGCATTAGACATAAAGCGCACAGCCCGCGGCTGTAAGTGCAGGTGTATATCGCTGCAGGAAGGCCGCTTTCCCAGAGCTTAATTATCTTTTGGCAGCACAGGCAGGCCAGCAAATCACACTGCAAATATGTTCCCCAGTTCACCGCTCTAAATATTTATGATACGTTTTTATACAAAGAAAACTCTTACAAATGAAGGGTTGTTCATTTCTACTATACACTGTTTGTGCGCATGTGAGGTAGGCTTTGTTTATGAGAGATTAGTTTACGGTTTGTAGAAGATAAAACCGACGACAGTGACTGGAAAACAAAAATGAAATTAGAAATAAATTACCAGCACGCGTAAGGGTTAGCCGTAACTGTTCCGTAAAGTAAAAATGTTGGTTTCCCTTAGGTATAATTGGAGACAAATCCCACAGTGCCCACTCCAACCTGATGACCACAGCCTGTAAGTTTCACGACTATAGACTTGTAAGGCTGAGATATTACAGTGCAATTCACAGGTACAAACATAAAAATATTCAAGAGTTCGATCAACGTGCTTGCTGTCTCCGTACGGTGCAAGGTACTCTAGTTGTATGGTGTAATGAAAACTCCAGGTGTCTCTAACATGAAATATCTGATGCAAAAACTGAGGCATCTATTCAGTCATACAACTGTTAATTTTACGTTCAGTTAGCTAACGAGTGGTAGCAGTCATGTGCATTAAGGTGTGTGAGGTACGTAAACATCTATTGTTCGTCCCAATGGTATTCACCACACCAGTAAAACAATGGCATGTATTACAACGCGCACTTGTTCAGAAACTTTAGCCAAATCGCACTCGCTCTCTCGAGACATGTATGTTTTGGCAGATCACTCATGCAGAGCGTTAGAACATTTTGTTAGGAGTGCTGGCACTCATTTAATTTAATGTAGTTCTTTACAATGCTGGATAAATCGTTTTAGATACTAGTAGTTGTGGATGTTTAAGTACGTAAAAGTACGTTGCTTTCGAAGATAAGAAAATGTATCAGCATTTCCTGCGACACTCGATTTACTGATTTCATCTCTTAATGAAGTTTTCCTTGTATCAAGGTAGTAGAATTTACCTGCTCGTGTCTCTCATTGCACGAAGAGCAGTGTCAGATTACGAGGATTAAATGCATATTTGATCTTCTGGAGCGTGCTTAAGCATTGGTGATACAAATCAAGAATTAGTATGCTGTAATTAATCTCGTTCTCGGTGGAGAACTTTATTTCCTTGCTTCAAAATTCATCTGTGCGACAGCTAGAAAAAAAAATCCCACAGGGGCTATGAAATGAGGCTATGTATCCTACCATCACTGCTGGCGAACAAACTGGTGCATCAATCCGTTGCCTGAAATAGCAACCGTCAAAGGAAATAGACTTTTCCTAAGAAAACGTTCCAAGAGGACGAGAGGTGATCTTGGCTTATGGTACAACGGGGGTACGTGGGCGTTAGCACGAGGTTAGATGAAGCAGAGGATGTGTACCTGCTGCCACTTATTCATGTAAATGCCTATCGAGTTTCACTGCACATGAACATCAAGTGCCTGTTGAAGTAGCATTACTTCACCCTAAACAAGCATAAGACTAAATGATCCATGAAAACCAAGCTCTACAGAGTATTAAAAAAAATGTACCCCTTTTTTTTTGAAAGCCTATATCTCATATGAATATGCATGTATTTCCGATCTGTTCGTTGCATATTGTTGTAAATTTTGTTTTCTTTCTTTTACAAAATTCCATTACTTTTCACCGAAAAAAGAACTCCTCGTAATAAGCTGAATGAAAGGGGTTGAAAAC